>PVIA01003639.1:0-162045 GCA_004024845.1 Tonatia bakeri | reverse complement strand
ATAGATGATAGGTAGAAAGTAGATGGGGGGGTAAGAACAGTATGGGAAATGTAGAAGCTAAAGGACTTATGACACATGGACATGAACTGAAAGGGGGGGAAAGTGGGTGGGAGAGGGTGTGCAGGGTGGAGGGGAATGAAGAGGGGGTAATGGGACAACTGTAAAAGTATAATCAATAAAATATATATTTTTTAAATGACTGCTTTAGTCTTTTGGATTCTTTTGTGGCTCCATACGTATTTTAGGACTTTTTTTCTATTTCTATAAAAAATAAGAATAATGATAAGGATTGCATTGAATTCATAGGCAACTTTGTATAATATGGACAATTTAACAATATTAAGTTTTCCAATCCATAAACACAGGCTGTCTGTGCCTTCTTCAATTTCTTTCATCAAAGTCTTATAGTTTACAATTTATAGATCTTTCACCACCTTGGTTAGACTTATTCCAAAATGTCATTGTTTTTGATATTATTTTAATTGAATTGTTTTTATTATTTCTTTCTCAGTTATTTTGTTGTTAGTATATTGGCATGTAACTGTTTTCCAAATGTTGATTTTGTATCCTTGCAGTTTTTTTTAAAGGAGAAAACATTACTCAGGTCATATTTATGTAATTATAAAATAATATCATAAATCTGGGCATGAGTGTAGATATCATCCATAGCTACATAGCTATGCTTGTCATAATAAGGGCTGAATAAAGGTTAAAAAGAGACAATGCCATTTATTGGGTAACGTCCAAGGTTAGAGTCATGACTTCCTCAACAGATAGGGCATTGGGTGTGTAGCCTTGTACAACCAGCCAAGGGTGTGACAGACCTCAGAAGTTACCTGGAGCTGCTAGTGGCCAAGGATCAGGGTGTTTAGAGAATGAACTACAGTGCTAAGATCCCCCTGGCTTTGAATTCTTGTCACCAGCTATGTGACCCTGGGGAAATTATTCAACATTTTAGTACTCTAGCTTCCTCAAATGTAAAATGAGCATGATAATTTAGTGTTGTGATGATTAAATTAATTAATATGACAAACATTTTAAGATAGAGCCTGGTACAGAAAAAATATCCGTGAAAATTTTATCTATTACTATTCAAAAGTTTAAAAAACATATTCTCCAGGGACTGAGTTACTTAGCTTCCAGTGAGATTAAGCCAGGGTTTGGGGTCTCTGATGGCTGGGAGTTCTCAGTGCCTTAAAGCCTCTTCTTTTAACTACTTGATAAGCAGAATTATGGGAAGGTCTGAAGGAGCAGAGAGTGGGACAGCTCAGTATAGACATGGTGAAACTGAGGTGCAGAGAAAAGAGTAATGGGGCTGATGCCAGCAGGCAGTTAGCAGCAGGGTCAGCCCCAGACCTTCCATCTCCTGACCACCTCCGGTCAATGGTTTCTCCATTGATACTACACACACCTTTCAGAGAAGGAAGAGAAGATGGTATTGGCTTATGGAAACTTAGCATTAAAATTCTTATCCTAAGACTTACTTATTACCACTTGGAACATGGGCAAGATACTTCTGCAGCTCTGGCAACTGTTTCTGTTCTATGGAATCCTCAGAGCTGAGGAACAGTACAGACAAGATGGCCCTTATTGGTGTCAGCTTTGGAGATGCCACCATGGGAAGCACTTTGAGCCAAAATAGACAGGTTTCTGCCTACTATCACACATGTCTGGTCAGCCTCGAGAGTAGGAGTCCCCTGAATTGAGATGTAATCATTATAGGCAGGCAGCTGCCCTCTCCTGGGGTGGAAATACCCCCTTCTCTTCTTCAATATTGACCTGCAAGAAAAAAAAAGTCCTTAATACTACTTTTTCAGTGGACAGTGAAGCAGTTTATTTAATGATATTTGGATAACAAGACTGCACATAAACGGGATTCGAATGTCAATTGTCTTTGGGGAGAAAAGATTTATTGGTTGGTAAATATTGAGAAAGAAAAGCTGATAAAGCACAGCTTCAGCTGCAGCTTCTGCCTGGAGCAGGAGAACAGGCCTGTGTTGTATTTTGGGGCCCTGGGAAGGCAGAAAATTGTGAATGTCTTTCTTTGTTGATGGGTGTAAAAGTGGAGACTGCTACAAATAATTTCTTATTTCTGTTCCCATAGATTTTAAATTATGTAGCTTCCCTACCTTGTTAAGTATTAAAGCGTTCTTGTTTAAGGAAAAGGCACTTAAATAATGAATCTTATGTATCTTGTTTTCAGAGATCAATATCTGGCTTTGAGAGGCACAAAGGAATAAAGGAATGTGAATTCAGAGCTCCTGGGATGCTTGGCAATTCTAATTCAACTCCAGCCTGCAAATGAACACAAAACTCTTGCAACTTTTGTTAAAGAAAAGTCTGGGTGCGCACTGTGTTGGGAAATTGTGTTTTCTTCTTTGAGTTCTGTTTCCAAATATTTAATCCTACTTTCTCCTCTTTAGTGAAAGTTTCTGTGGTAAAGAATTTTTTTTTTTCCTCGAATTGCTTCAGGCAACACAAACTAGATTGGTAAACACATGCCTCTGATAGGCAGGCTTCCCTGGGCTTAACGCGGGGAAAGGCTGCCATCTTGTGGTGAGCTTGGTACTAGGCACCCCAGCAATGATCAAGGCACCAGAAAGTTGGTACTTGGGAAATCATTCTGCAAACTGGATTTCTTCAGGACGGATTAGATGCCTTTACAAACACCCAGAAAAATAGCTGGGTACCCTCCATGTAGGTTTCAGTGGATATGCATATACATAGTTATTCCCTCAGTCACCTAGTACAGGCACACAGTATCTGCTGCGTGAAAATGAAGTAGAAATGTGGGGAAAACATAATCCCCACATCTGAAAATAAAGTGGGGAAAAGAAAGAAACCAATGTATCACTGAATGCCTCCTGTGTGCCTGGCAGAGAGTTGGTGAAGAATGCTCAGGCTGAGTGAAGGAAAGAGAAGTAAGTGCGTCCTTCTACCCAATCGCAGTGTATACTGAGGCCAGAGTTGGGGGTGGAGTGTCTGGAGGGGTAAGAAATGACCTGTTGCTCCTAACCTATCAGGATATCTGGCCAGATCTTCAGATGAAGCCAGGACTGAACGGACAAGGTCCATGTATCTGTGATTTGTTTATCTTTTTAAGATTAAAAAAAATCTGATTAAAAAAATGTTAGAGATGTGTTCTTTAAAAGAAAAAAGAAAATCAAACAATATAGAAATGTACAAAGAAGAAAATAAAATACTGGAAGCCTGTGCCCTAGTTTCCCACTGTTAATGTGTAAATGGCTGTCCTTGTGGACATCTTGGTGTGAGCACATCCAAATGGAAATGAAACATTCCTGGAGAGCATTATGCTAAGTTAAATAAGCCAGTTGGTGAAAGACAAATACCATATGATCTCACCTATAAGTGAAACCTAATCAACAAAACAAGCAAAATATAACCAGAGACATTGGAATAAAGAACAAACTTATAGTAACCAGAGGGAGGGGTGAGAGGGATAGTGGGGGAAAATAAGGGAATGATTGTCAAGGAACTTGTAAAAAGGACACATGTCACAGGTGGGCACAAGTAACCAGGTTCTTGGTGATCATAGACAAAGAATTGAACCAAACATACAAAGTTTATAGCAGAAAGAGAGAGAGAGTAGATTTATTAAGTGATAGTATACTCTATGGAACATGGGAGCAGGCCAACTCCAAGCAGAGAGATTGGCCTCAGCGCTGGAGGGATTTATTCTTAAAGGGCAAATCCTTCCTGGCTAGTATTGGTGGACTTTTATTGTGCATGTACAAGTGGTTATATTACTTTAAAGCTATTGTACATGTTGTTTCCCATGATTTTCCTTGATTCACCACTGGAGAAGGGGATCGCACAATGTTAACTTATTATAATGCTATTATAATGAAGCATGGGTTATATAGCATCTTTTGCCCAGGTGTATTAACGAGTCACCATGATTCAGCACTATTCCAGAAAGTGGGAACAATTGGTCTTAGAACAAGGTCTCTGTCCTGTATCAATGTCCTTTATCTTAGCCCTGGGGCACCTACAGTTTCCTCATTCCTGACTGTCTCCTGCCTCAACTTCCCCCTGAGAGATATGGTTCTCAAAAATATTTCTGGGGTTGTTGAAGGGTGAAGACCATTCTTCTGTAACTTCTTTTGCCTTAGATTGGACAGTTATCCCTGCCTATTGAGAACCACAAAACTCTTACCCTATTCTATCTAGAAGTTGTAGAGGAACTCCTGAGGCCACAACAGATGTTGCATGTTGGTCAACTTCAACATCACTCTCAGGGATTGGTTGGAAACCCTGGAGCATCATCAACTGGATGTGGAACTGCTTGAGTCTAGAAGATACACATTTAAAAATATATATATATTATTGATTATACTATTAGAGTTGTCCCATTTTCCCACCACTGTGCACACACCCTCCCACCTGCACTCCCCTCTTTAGTTCATGTCCATGGGTCATACATATAAGTTCTTTGGCTTCTATATTTCCTATACTATTCTTGACCTCCCCCTGTCTATTTTCTACCTGCCACTTATGCTACTTATTCCCTGTACCTTGTCCCCACTCTCCCTCTTCCAATCCCCAGCTGATAACCCTCCATGTGATCTCCATTTCTGTGATTCTGTTTTTGTTCTAGTTGTTTGCTTAGGTTTTTATTGGGGGGGGGTGTTGTTAATAGTTGTGAGTTTGTTGTCATTTTACTGTTCATATTTTTTATCTTCTTTTTCTTAGATAAGTGCCTTTAGCATTTCATATAATAAGGGCTTGGTGATGATGCACTCCTTTAACTTGACCTTATCTGAGAAGCACTTTATCTGCCCTTCCATTCTAAATAAAAGCTTTGCTGGATAGAGTAATCTTAGATGGAGGTCCTTGCCTTTCATGACTTGGATTACTTTCCAGCCCCTTCTTGCCTGCAAGGTTTCTTTTGAGAAATCACCTGACAGTCTGATGGGAACTCCTTTACTATTTCATTTTCTCTTGCTGTTTGTAAGATTCTCTTCTTATCTTTAATCTTGGCTAATGTAATTATGATGTGCCTTGGTGTATGCTTCCTTGAGTCCAGCTTCTTTGGGACTCTCTGAGTTTCCTGGACATCCTGGAAGTCCATTTCCTTTGCCAGATTGGGGAAATTCTCCTTCATTATTTTTTCAAATAAGTTTTCAATTTATTGCTCTTTTTCTTCTCCTTCTGGCACACCTATGATTCAGATGTTGGAATGTTTAAAGTCTTCCTGGAAGTTCCTGAGTCTTTCCTCATATTTTTAAATTCTTATATCTTCATTTTGTTCTGATTGAATGCTTCTTTCTTCCTTCTGGTCCAAACCATCGATTTTAGTCCTGGTTGCCTTCTCATCACTGTTGGTTCCCTGTGCATTTTCCTTTTTTTTTTTTTTCACTTTTCACAGCCTTCATTTTTTCTTCTATTTTGATACCATACCCAACCAATTCTGTGAGCTTCCTGATTACCAGTGTTTTGAACTGTATATCTGATAGGTTGACTATCTCTTCATCACGTAGTTTTACTTTCTCTGGAGCTTTTGTCTGGTCTTTCATTTGGGCCATTTTTTGTTGTTGTTGTTGTTGTTGTTTCAGTACACCTGTTATGTAGTAAGGAGCAGAGTCTTAGGTGTTCACCAGGGCGGGGCTACCCAAGTTGTTATGTTGTGACACTGTCAGTGGGGCAGGGGTCTAAGAAGGAACAGTGCTGCTTGCTCCACTCTCTGCCAGCTTTCAGGCACTTCCACAGCCACCCACATGCAAGTTGGGCCCTTTTGGTGTGGATTTCTGGTTGGGTAGGTCTGTGTAGAAGATACAGATTTAACAAGTAAACTAAACAAACAAGGTCCTAAAAGTAATAAGAACAGCAATGCTACTAAGGAACCTGGGAGTGGTAATAGCCATGTTAAGCTAGGGAGCCAGGAGGTCAGGGTATCCCTAATTCCTTGGCCCTATTGATTATATATATATAGATACTCTGCCTATTCATAAATTGTCCTTATGTTAGTTTCAACTATTCCAGAGTTATTTACATAAGTGCAGCAGGTTTTATTTATAACAATGCATACCCCACCTTGTTCTGCTCGAAGATAGTCAAGGGCAAGGCAGTTATCCATGACTACAATTTGCCAGTGAGTCTACTGATCTTGATAGTCCAGCTAAAGTATTGGTGGTATCTTTGGAGACTTCTATAATTTTAGTGAGTTCCCTCAGAGTGGCCTCATGGTAGGCAAAGTCTCCCCAAGGGGTTGCAGTGGCTATACTGGCAGTAGCTCCAGCCACTACTAGACCAAAAGCTAATTTTTTTTTTCTGCTGATATGGACTTCCAGGACCCTGGGTTATATTTGTATGGTAAAGTCTTGGGGTTCCAAGGTCCCTCAGGTAAAGCCACCCCCATTTTACAGTTGCTGAGATGTGTATAAGCAATATCATCTTGAAGTTCTGAATGATCTATTAGCCGGTTATTGGGAGTCCCACATTGTCAGATGAGGCCTGGGGGTGCTGCAATGACTGTGGCAATGGTGGAGTTGTATTTGTTAAGGAGGGCATATGGCAAGGAGGAAAGGCAATCCTTAAGGGGGCCTAAGTTATTTCCCTGATCTTCCCCTCCTATAGGAGGTGGTAGAAATTTTGCTGGTACCTCTTGAAGGGATTAGTCTAGCTAGTCAGTCCTGCTGGAGTGAGTAAGATTAATAATGTCTGAGCAGAAATGGATCAAATCTGGGGATGATTTTGTAGGCATTAAGGAGGCTGGATTTAACATATTATAGGCTGTTACAGTCCTTTGCAGTTACTTCACTATTGTCCAGAAGAAGGGCCTGATATTTGGTCAGTCTATTTCCTGTTAGCCAGAGGTACCTTTTCATTTCTAATACTTCTTGTACCTGATGTGGAGTTAAGACCTCTAACTTCTGCCTGAGAGTTAGTTTAGCAGCTTCCTCAGTTAGCATGGTTGTGGATGCAACTGCTCTCAGACATGGAGGCCACCTGTTTGCTACAGTGTCCAGTTTTTTAGAGAAATATGCAACCGGTTGAAGTTCATTCCCTAGTCATTGGACTAAGACCCCTAAAGCTATTCCTTGCTTCTCTGCTATGCATAAAGAGAAAGGCTTGTTTAAGTTAGGGATTCCTAAGGCTGGGGCCTCAGCTAGGGCCTGCTTGATTTTATTAAAAACCTGATCACATTCCTTTTCCCATACAATGGTTTCAGTGTCTGGTGGCTTGGTAGCTTTGTACAAAGTTTTGGCAATGAGCCCAAAGTTGGGGATCCAAGTCCTACAGAATCCTGCCGTTCTTAAAAAGGAGCAAATCTGCTGTTTATTAGCAGGTGGAGTTACCTTAGTAATGGCTTTAATTCTCTCCTATGATAATTGCCTAGACTCAGGAGTCAAAATATACACTAAATAATTTACTTTTTGCTTGGCAATCTGAGCCTTCTTCTTTGATACCCAATATTCTCTTTCAGCTAAGAAATTCAGAGTCTGGATGGTATTTTGATCAGAAGCCTCCTTTTTGGGGCTGCAGATTAGTATGTCATCTACAGATTGTAAAATGGCTCCTCCTTGTAACCACAGCTCTCTGAGATCCTTTTCTAATACCCTAGTGGACAGGTGTGGACTATCCCTGAACCCTTGTGGCAATACAGTCCAAGTATATTGCTGATGTTATTGTCTTTGGATCATTCCACTCAAAAGCAAACAGATACTGAGTTAAGAAGCAAAGGGATCTAGAAGAAGGTGTCTTTCAAATCTAACACTGAATACTACTGAACGTCATCAGGTATATGCGAAAGCAAGGTATAAGGGTTAGCTACTACTAGATATAAAGGGACTACTGCTTCATTGACTAACTTTAGATCCTGGACTAGCCTATACTCTCCTGTGGGTTTTATCACTGATGAGATGGGAGTGTTGCAAGGAGATTGACAAGGAGCTATGAGCCATGTTGTATAAATTTAGTTATGATAGGCTGAAACCCCTCCAAAGCCTCTCATTTAAAAGGATATTGCTTCCTTTTAGGATAATCTGGCCTGGGTTTTAATTGGATTTTAATCAGTAATGCAGTCTTTTCTTTTCCCAGAATCCCTGACTCCCAAACTAGTGTGTTTACAGTGTCCAGGACCAAACTTGGGATTTCCTCCTGGTTTTGGTTACTACTGATTATCATGACCTTACTTAACTCAAGTGGCTCTTCAGGGAACAATAAGGTGGTTCCCATATGGGATAAAAGGCCCGGGCCTAACAGAGAAATAGGGCACTGAGGAACAATAAAAAAGGAGTGTTCGAATATTTGACTCTCAAATTGGCAAGTAATAGGGAATGTATAGAAATAGGCCTTAAGGTTTCCTTTGATCCCCATTATCTTAGCTGGTTTGGAGGAAAGAGGTCCAAAGTAAGAGTTAAGGACAGAATAAGAGGCCCCAGTATCAACAAGAAAGTTGATTTTCTTAGCTGACACATCCAGAGTTACCAGGGCTCCTTGGCAGAGATGGGAATATATGTGTATTCCCTGGGGCTGACCTTTTCCCCGGGCACCCTCAGTCCTTGAGAGTAGCCATAGCCTTGGGTGATGACCCCTTTCCACTCTGAGAACAGGGGCAGTCTACTTTCCAGTGCCAGGGATCAGAACTGATGTTCTGGCATAGAAGACAGGGTTCTGAGGTAGTTGAGTGTAGTTCTTTGCCCAGTGTCTGGGGTGCTTGCAATTATAACAGGTTTGATCCTTTTGCCCCTGATTCTTTTGAGGCCTCCCCAAGCTTCCCTGGTGGGGCTGGTTTCCAACAATAGCACTACTAAAGACTAGTGCAAGGAGCTCAGCTTGCTTCTCCCTTTCCCTCTTTCCCTTTTTTCTTTCCTCCAAATCCTTATTGTTAAAGATCGTGTTAAAGATTGAAATAGCTGTGTCCATGAGCTGGTGTAGGGGGGTCTGTGGATCCATTTGCAATTTCTGAAGCTTCCTGCAAATATCAGGGGCAGACTGAATTTAAAAATGCTATCCTATCAAGATTTGACACTCCAGGGATGATGGATCCAAGTCCGTATATTTTTGGACTGTCAGTTTCTGAAGAGGGCTGGGCTCTTTTCCTTGCCCTGGGTGATTTCCCTAATCTTTTTATAATTTACAGGTTTCTTAATGCAGTTCCTCATTCCTGCCAGTAGGCAATCTATCATTGCATCCCTACTCTGGATTCCCATCTGAGTATTGTATCTCCATTCAAGTTTCTGATCTGGGATGGCGTGGGTAGCAGGCTAGTTAGTGCCAGGGTTCTGGATATGCAGCTGGTCTGCATGTGTTTATGGGCCTCCACCCAGATCCACTGTTCTTATCTGGGGAGCAGTAGCTGGTCAGATTTATGTCCAAATCCATCCATGACATACTAAAGGCTAATGTAAGTGTCTGGAAATTGTTAGTGAATTTTGAACAGTCCTCTGAAAAACTCCCTAGCCTGTCTTTACATTGTTGTAAATCAGTTATAGAGAAGGGCACTTGTACCCTTATAGGGCCTTCAGCACCTGTTACCTCCCTCAAGGGTAAGAGTGTAGGAGTGGTAGGGAATAAAAAGTGCTACTCCTAGTATGTCCTGCTGGGCAGAGTTTTTCCTCAGCTTGTAGCTTTAGGTTGTCTGTAGCATAAGGTGGTAGAGAGGTTGATCCCTCTAAGGTAAGTAGGGGCAGAGACTCCTGAAATCTTGGGTCCCCTTAATTTCCCTTGGGAGACAGGTGGTGAACTAAGGAGGGTATCTTCTAATTGATCAACACTTGGGACTGTAGGTTCCATCAGGGTGGGGCTGGAGCAAAACTAGAGGTCTTGGTACAGAGCCATAAATGCCTGCACATAAGGCATTTCAGACCATTTGCCTTCTCTTCAGCAGAATGGATCTAATTGTAGGATGGTATTATGATTCTTGCTCCCATAATCAGGCCCTTCAGACCATCTCCCCATCCCCTAATTTATATTGGGTCCAAACTGTTACAAAAGAAAACTAATCTCTTCCTTTTTAAATTTTTAGGGTCAAATTTATCACATTGCTAAGAATGCAATCCAATTGTGATTTGGAAGGGATGGAAGGTGTGGCTCCCATCTTGACTGTGGTGATCCTAAAGAGAAGGAAAAAACACAAAGATACTCCTTTGCAACATAGAGGTGACCCTCTTTGCTTGCCTCAGGAGCTTTTCTAGTGGGTCACAGGGCATTCCCTGGGATCCCACCAACCTACCAGACATCTCTGGTGAAAGAAATCCTAGTGAGTGTCAGCCGATAGATATCTAAAAGACTTGAAAGGATTACCACAGCAGTCTAGTTTTGTTTCTTTTTATATGGTTAATTCAGAGGTTCTGAGTTCCCTGGACACCATTTTGCATAATTCATGGTTCTACTGAGTGTCCAGTCTGCAAAGAACTGTTGGGAAGTAACCAGTCTAGCATCCTTGAGCAATTGCCTATAATCCTGAAGACCCCAGACCCACTGTTCTACCCAGGTAACCTAAGTAACTTTTCATCCCTCATATCCTTACAGAGACCCTCATCTTCCTGTAAGCCTTCAGGTCTGGGTCAAAGGAAGCATTTTACTAGCAAAATAGTTTCTGGCCCCATAAACCCCCAAGAGGCACACCAAGCTGACCTTATTATAAAATAACTCTTTTCCAAATCACAAAAAAAGATCCTCAAGTATTCTATCTAATTTTTCCAGAGCTTTGAGAAATTGTACCTGAGTCTGAAATTTCCCCAGAAGGGACCTCAAGAGGTGTCTAAAGGCCCTCCCTTCATACTGGAAGTGGTATCCTCAAAGAAGGATGATGGAGAGGGAAATTAAAATATCTCTATAGGGGCAAGTAAACACCTTAGAATTCCAAATTCAACTAATTGGGTAAGAATGGCTCCACATGGCCCTTCTGGAACAAATGACCAATAGGCACCTGTTAGGCATCTCTGGGCAATGTTGCTGCTTACAATGATAGTATATATGTGCTGAAGTTAGGAGTGACTCATTCCTGCAACTATACTTAGTGATGGGACTATCAGTGATCCTGAAATAGGTATTCTGGGTACAAAGACATCCAGAACCCTTCCTACACAAAAGGCAAGTGGAGTATGGGTACAGGTATAAAGGCCAAAATTGAGCCAGTGAGAACAAATATAAAAGACTATCCATGTGCCTGATGAGGGGACTGCAAAAGGAAGCCAAGCAGTAGCACAGGCAAGGTGGTGACTGATATCCTGTAGGGAAGGACGAACTATGCCTATGAGGGAGTGGCCACAGGGTGGGGCAGTGTCTGCTGGTTTTTGCAGTGTGCCTGACTGATGTGTGGACAATTTACTGCATCTGGCAGGGGCTAAGGCTAACTCCATTCTGCATCCAGGTTATCCTATTATGGGTGTCTTCAAGCAGTGGGCACCCTTGTGGCTTTTAACTGCCTGACCTGTGCCCTCAATTTAGTGGCCGACCTTCCATCAAAGAACATCAGACTCACCAAAGCCATTATTGAAATGGAATAGATGGCAATGGGAAGGGGAATTCCTGGGTGTCAGTGCAGCAAAGGGGGCCTACCACTCCAGCATTATCTCCTTGCTGGTTTGCCAAAAACTGCCACAGGTGGGCACAGGTAACCAGGTTCTTGGTGATCACAGACAAAGACTTGAACCAAACACATGAAGTTAATAGCAGAAAAGGAGAGAGCAGATTTATTAAGCAACACCACAATCCACAGAACATGGACAACCCAGTGGGGCCTGCAATCTCACCAACAGTGCACTAGGGTTACTTTTTCTCCACATCTTCTCCAACATTTGTTGTTTGTTGCTTTGCTTGTGGTGGCCATTCTGATGGGTGTGAAGTGGTATCTCATTGTGGTTTTAATTTCCAACTCTCTGATAGCTAGTGATGCAGAGCATCTTTTTGTATGTCTCTGTACCCTCTGTGTGTCCTCCTTGGAGAAGTGTCTGTTCAAGTCTTTTGCTCATTTTTTGAATTGGGTTTTTTGTCTTCGTGGAGTGGAGTCATGTGAGTTCTTTATATATTTTGGAGATCAAACCCTTGTCCAAGGTATCATTGGCAAATATATTTTCCCATATGGTTGGTTCTTTTTTCATTTTAAAGCAATTTTTTTTAGCCATGCAGAAGCTTTTTATTTTCATGAGATCCCATTTGTTTATTCTTTCTTTTATATCCCTTGGTCTAGGGGACATATCAGTGAAAATATCCCTGAGTGAAATATCTGAGATTTTCCTGCCTATGTTCTCCTCTAGGACTTTAATGGTGTCATGGCTTATATTTAAACCTTTTATCCACCTTGAATTTATTTTTGTGTGTGGTATAAATTGGTGATTCAATTTCATTTTCTTGCATGTAGTTGTCCAGCTCTCCCAACACCATTTGTTGAAGAGGCTATTTTTACTTCATTTTATGTTTCTTCCCTCTTTGTTGAATATTAACTGGCCATAGAGACTTGGGTTTATTTCTGGGCTCTCTGTTCTGTTCCATTGGTCTATGTGTCCGTTTTTATGCCAGTACCAGGCTGTTTTGACTACAGTGGCCTTCCAATACAGTTTAGTATAAGGTATTGTGATCCCTCCTACTTTGCCCTTCTTTCTCAAAATTGCTGCAGCTATTTGGGGTTGTTTATGATTCCACAGAAATTTTTGAAGTATTTGTTCTGTATCTGTGAAATATGCCATTGGTACTTTACTAGGTATTCCATTGAATGTGTAAATTGCTTTGGGTAGTATGGACATTTTGATGATGTTAATTCTTCCAATCCATGAATACAGTATATGTTTCCATTTGTTTGTGTCTTTGTTAATTCCTTTTTTCAGTGTTGTGCAGATTTCTGAGTTTTATCTCTTTGGATAGATTTATTCCTAGGTATTTTATCTTTCTTGTTGCTATATCAAATGGGACTTTTTCCTGATTTCTGTCTGATGTTTCATTGTTGGTATACAAAAATGCCTTTGATTTTTGGATATTGACTTTGTATTCTTCTGTTTTGCCAAATTCATTTTTTGGTCAAGCAGTTTTTTTGTGGAGTCTATAGGATTTTTGTGTACACTATCATGTCATCTGTGAACAAGAACAGTTTTGTTTCCTCTTTTCCAAATTGGATGCCTTTTATTTCCTTTTCTTGTCTGATTGCTGTAGCTAGGACTTCCAATACTATGTTGAATAGAAGTGGTGAGAGTGGACATCCTTGACTTGTCCCTGATCTTAGTGGGAAAACTTTTAGCTTTTGCTCATTTAGAATGATGTTGGCTGTATGTTTTTCATTTTGGCCTTTATTGTGTTCAGGTATGGGCCCTCTACTTTCACTTTACTGAGTATTTTTATAAAAAATGAGTGCTGTACCTTATCAAATGCTTTTTCCACATCTGTTGATATGATTATATGATTTTTGTCTTTTTTTGTTTATGTGAGGTATTATGTTTATTGATTTGCAAATGTCATATCATCCTTACAGCTCTGGAATGAATTCCACTTAATCATGGTGTGTGATCTTTTTAATGTATTGCTGGATATGGTTTGCCAATATTTTCTGAGGATTTTAGTGTCTATGTTTATCCGTGATATTGACCTGTAGTTTTCCTTCTTTGTTGTGCCTTTATCTGGTTTTGGGATTAGAATGATGCTGGCTTCATAAAAAGCATTTGAGAGTCTTCCCTCTTTTTTTTTTTTTTTTTGCATAGTCTTGGAATGATAGAGATTTGATCTTCCTTCCTTAAAAGTTTTGTAAAATTCTCCTATGTAACTGTCAACACCATGGAATTTGTGTCCGGAAGTTTTTTGATCACTGCTTCAATTTTACCAGCTGTTATTGGTCTGTTCAGGCTTTCTGCTTCTTCTTCATTGGGTTTTGTAACATTGTGTTTTTGTAGAAATTTGTCCACTTAACCCAGGTTTCAAACTTCTTGGCATACAGTTGTTCATAGTAATTTCTTACAGTCCTTTGTATTTCTGTGGTATTAGTTGTAATCTCCTTTCATTTCTGATTGTGTTTATTTGGGTTCTCTCTCTTTTTTTCTTGATGAGTCTGCTTAAAGGCTTGTTGATTTTGTTTATCTTTTGAAAGAACCAGTTCCTAGATATATTGATTCTTTGAATTTTTCTTGTAGTCTCTATGTCATTTAAAAATGCTCTGATCTTGGTTATTTCCTTCCTTCTACTTGCTCTGGGCTTTATATGATGTTGTTCCTCCAGTTCTTGTAGATGCCAGGTTTGGTTGTTTATTTGAAATGTTCCTATCTTATTTAGGTAGGCATATACTGGTATGAACTTCCCTCTCGAGACTGCCTTCAATATGTCAAGTTTGGGATGATGTGTGTTCATTTTCAATTTTTTCCAGAAACTTTTTGATTTCTTTCTTGATCTCATTATTAATCCACTTTTTTTATTTAGTAGCACACTATTCAGTCTCCATGAATTGGAATATTTTTGAATTTTTTCCTTGGGGTTGGTTTCTAGTTTCAGTTCCTTGTACTCCAAGAAAATGCTTGATATGATTTTAATTTTCTTGAATTTGTTGAGGCTTGTTTTGTGTTCTATCATGTGGTCTACCTTTGAGAATGTTCCATGTACATTTGAAAAGAATGTGTATTTTTCTTCTTTCAGATGAAAGGTCTGTATATATATCTGTTAAGTCTATTTGATCTAGGGCACTGTTCAATGCCACAATATCCTTGTTGATATTTTGTTTGGAAGATCTATCCATTTTAGACGGTAAGGTATTAAAATCTTATCAAATTAGGGAAGTTTCCCATCATAACTTTTCCAAACAGTGTTCTATTCCTTGCTCTTCTTCTTCTGGTATTTCTAATATGCAGATATTATTCCATTTCGTGTTATCCTGCATTTCCCTTAACCTCTCTTTGGTTGTTGTTTTGTTTTGTTTTGTTTTTGAGTCTTTTTTCCTTTTCTTGCTCTCCTAGTCATTTTTTCCTACGTTGTCCTCCAGCTCACTGATTCAATCCTCTGCTTCACCTAGCCTGCTTTTGATTTCTTCTACTGTGTTCTTCAATTCAGAAATTATATTTGTTATTTCCTATTGGCCTTTATTGATTGTTTCTATGTCCTATTTTATGCTGATACAGTTTGCAGTAAGTTCCTAATAGTTTCCCTGTAGTTTTTGGTGATTCACACTGAGCTGATTGAACTGCCTTATAACCATTGTTTTGAACTCAGTATATGATAGTTGACTTGACTCTATTTCATTTAGCACTCTTCTGAGAATTCCTCTTTTCTTTTTGTTTCTTTGTCTTTTTATTATTTGTGAGACTCTTCTTGTTAACCTCTGCTTCTTAAATTGATCTGTTCTGTCTCCCTGGCTTTATAATGTGAACTTCTATGGTAGGAGGCCTGTGAGATTCAGTGGTGCAGTTTTTTTAGTAACTTGAAATTGATGCTCCTGGGATGCATTTTTGCCATTTATGTTGGTTCTCCTAATGTAATTGGGTTTTGATTTTTGTGTCTTTCTTTGGAGGATTCTTCCCTCCAGCTGGCTGACTGATGGTTACTCCACCCACCATGTCTTGTGTGCTGCTGTGCAGGTGCTGGCAGACAAAACCAAGAAAGCTCAAATATTCTGACCAGGATGGTGGTGTAGACAGAAATGTTTCTCTTCCTTTCACAACCAAAAAATAATAATAATAATAAAAATAAAAGGATAACAATCAATTAAAAAACAAGGAATAATCAGAACTGCCAGAAAAACATTTTATGGAAAACCAACAATCAAGGAGTTAAAGAAACATTCACCCAGGCTTTAGGAGGGGAAGAGACAAGCAGCCAGGTAGAAAGGACATATAGCAAGGTGGTGGCTGTCAGACTTGGGCAGGTATGGCAACAGCTTGTGGACTGCAGGGTTGATCCCACATTCCCATGCAGACAAGCCCAGGGGAACAAGAGGGGAGTGAGACAGAACATGAAACCCAGGATGTCAGTGTGGGAAATTAAAGACTCAAAACCCTGGGTTGTAAAAATATCTGTGGGGGTTGTGGGGCTATGGGAGAAACCCCCAGCCTCACAGAAGAGTTTGTTGCAGAGACCCACAGAGTTTACGTCCTAGAATGTACACAAACCCACCCATCTGGGAATCAAAACCTGAAAGGGTAAAATCCACTTGTGGAAAGTGAAAGAAGTGAGGGAATGTGGGGTATAACAGAGCAAGCAGCATTGTTTCCTCTCTTTCCCCTCCCTCACAAAATAGCACAACACAGTGAAGAGGGTTGCCCCATCCTGGTGAATACCTAAGGTTCTGGCCCTTACTATGTAACAGGTGCACTGAGACAAAGAAGTATGGTCCAAATTAAAGAAAAGTTTAAAACTTCATAAAAAGAAATAAGTGATAAGAAGACTGACAACTTGTGGGATGTAGAGTTCAAAACACTGGTAATCAGCATTTTCACAGAATAGATTGAGTTCAGTCACAAAATGAAGGAATAAATGAAGGTTACACAAAGTGAAATAAAGAAAAATATACAGGGAACCAGCAGTGAAAGGAAGGAAACCAGGATTCAAATCTATGATTTGGAAGAAAGAAACAAATAAGGATCCAACCAAAACAGAATGAAGAACGAGAATGCCAAAAAATGAGGAGAGGCCTAGGAACCTCTGGGACAACTTTAAGCATTACAACATCCAAATCATGGCAGTGCTGGAAAGAAAAGAAAATGAGCAAGATATCAAAAACTTGTTTGAACAAATGATGAGGGAGAACTCCTCCAATCTGGCAAAGGAAATAGACTTCCAAGAAGTCCAGGAAGGCCAGACAGTCCCAAAGAAAGTGAACCTCAGGAGCAACACACCAAAACACATCATAATTAAGTTACCCAATATTAAAGATAAGGAGAGAATCTTAAAAGCAGCAAGAGGAAAGGAGACAGTTATCTACAAAGGAATTCCAGTAAGACTATTAGCCAATTTTTTCAAGGAAACCTTACAGGCAAGAAAGGGCTGGAAAGAAGTATTCAAAGTTTTGAAAGTTGAGGATCTGCACCCAAGATTACTCTATCTAGCAAAGCTATCATTTAGAATGAAAGGGCAGATAAAGTGCTTCCAAGTTAAGAGAAAGTTAAAGGAGTTCATCATCTCCAAGCCCTTACCACATGAAATGTTAAAGGGATTTATCTAAGAAAAAGCAAATCAAAAATATGAACAGTAAAACGACAACAAACTCACAACTATCAACTACTGAATCTAAAAACAAAAACAAAAACTAAGTAAACAACTAAAACAGGAACAGAATCACAGAACTGGAGGTCACATGGAGGGTTATTAGTGGGGAGGGAGAGAGGGATAATGAGGGTAAAGATGTTGGGAGCTGCCCTGCCTGGTTTCAGGAGCTGTAATTCCCCTTGCCCCCACCATGGCTAAGGCTGAGTGAGCGACCTTCAGACCATAAGCCACTAAGGAGACAAAGCTTATCTCCCTGGCAGGAGCACCACTTCTGCTCCTTTTTCCATAACTAGCCCTTAATGCTTGATCAGTTAGCCAATTATGGGTAAGATTCCTCAAGAGGGGAATGACCTAAGACAGGCATGATCACATGGAGGCCTCAGGGAAGGACTTGGGGGGCTATGGAGAAAGGGGGTGATGGACCCTCACCCCTCAGCTTTGACAAAGCCTGAGTCCTCATTCTGTCTGCAAGAAGTCTCCTAATCTCTTGGCTGCCTTGCTTCACCTGCCTCACTTAAGCCTGAAACAATGACAGAGGGCAGTGAAGTCCTGTGCTGGAAAAGGCAGGTAGGTTCCCTGGGTGATCAGGTCTAAGAAAGAATACATAAACTTCTTTGAAACCTGATTTTCTAAGAATGATCTTAATTAAATGATAAAGGTCCAGTCAGGAAATGAGTTTGTTTCCCAAAGTTTTGTAGCCTTTTAGCTGATAGACCCTGACTCAGAACAGGCCCCAGAGTTCTTTGTATGTTATCTATTGTTCGATCCTTACTGCCTGACAATGATTGATGAACTTTACCTTATTCCTGTGCAAATTAAAATCCAATAAAAAAACTGGTGAAGGCAAGGACTGGGCCACTCTCCCCTAGAGAGAGTGGCCAGGCCACTTTGAGGCATCCTCCCTTTGAGATGGTAGCTGTGCCATCTCTTTTCCTCCACAGGACCTGGTAGTCCATGTGAACGTCTCATTTCATCCATAATGCCGTAGACACTGGGGGTTGGTGTCTGTGTCATAAAGATACAGGGAGTGAGAAGCAGAATAGGTAGGCACAAAAAAGACAGGGGGAGGTTAAGAATACTATAGGGAATGGAGAAGCCAAAGAACTTATATGTACAACCCATGAACATGAACTGTGGGTGGGGGAAATGCTGGATGGTGAGGGGGTTGGTGCAAGGAGGAGGGGGATAAGGAGGAGAAAAAAATTGGGACAACTGTAATAGCATAATCAATAAAATATACTGAAAAAACCCCACAAAGCCCAGGAAACAAACCTACACCCCCAAAGATAACTTCTCCCCCTCCCACAATCCCACTGTGAATGGCAATTGAACCAATATTAATGAGGGTGTAAAGACATTAAGACTATTATAAGAAAGGAGAGCAGATATGAGATGACCTACTGATAGAAAATGATTTTAAAAGCATAGAGTCAGGAACACTAATATGAATTAAGAGTGGGAGCAAAGGAAAGAGAGAAGGTAAAATTTACATCATGAACAGAAAAGGGAATAAAGAATGTGGAATGGAGTATGGGAAGGGAAGCTTATAGTATTAAGTTTAAATATAACTTAAAATAATGTAAAATAAAATAGAATAAGAGAGAGAAAGAAAGTGGAAGGGAAGATAGTAAATAATTAATAGAAATATAGGAGGCAAATTGGAGAGAAAGATCAACCATAGTGCTATGAACAATAAATGAGATAAAAATTAGTATAGGTGGTATGGGATTAAGAGGGGGAAAAAGAAAAAAAAATCATTTAAGAGATATCTGGAGGAATGGGAAGTGATTTTGAGATGAAAGAGGGAATACTAAGAGTGAGGAACAAAAACCAGGCTAAGACAGAGAAAAATTAAAATTTGATATGTAAGGAAAAAGAAAAAAAGGATAATAAAGAAAAATAAAAGGGCAGAACAAAAGAGAAATAGAAGAAAGACAAAAGAAAAAAGGCTAAGACAGTAAAATTAAAAATTTAAGACAAAAAAGAAGACTAGGATAAGGGACTTGTAAAATTTGATATTTGAGATACAAAATTAATACAGCTCTAGAGATAAAATTGAAAAAACAATTCAACAACAGCTACCCTACCCACAGCCAAATAGCAAAGATTGCTAAAGGTGGAGAGAGAACACAGGTATTTTAAGAGCAGCGAAAAAGGATGTGAGATAATCATTACAAAAAATTAGAAGAAAAATAAAAATAAAATAAATAAAATCTTTTTTTGTAAGTTATGCATTTTATTTTTTGAAAACTAGTGCAGAAATGTGGGAATGAGTTGGCATGGTGACAGAAGTGTCTGTGAACCAAGTTTTTTTTTTAAATTTATTTAATCAGTGTTCAAGTACAGTTTTCTGTCTTTTACTCCCATCCCAGCCAACCCTAACAGCCCTCCACACCTCCCACCCATTTCCACCCCACTTCCAGTTTTTGTCCATGTGTCATTTATACTTTTTCCTGTGGACCCTTCCCCTTTTCCCCTGAAATTCCCTCCCCTCTCCCCTCTGGCCAGCCTGTTCTCTATTTCAGTGCCTTTGGCTATATTTTCTTGTTTGTTTGTTTTGTTTTTTAGGTTCCTGTTAAAGGTGAGATCATATGGTATTTGTCTTTCACCACCTGGCTTATTTCCCTTAGCATAATGCTCTCCAGTTCCATCCATGTTGTTGCAAAGGGCAGGAGCTCCTTTGTTTCTGCTGCATAGAATTCCATTGTGTAAATGTAACATAGTTTTTTGATCCATTCATTTACTGATGGGCACCTAGGTTGCTTCCAGCACTTAACTATTGTAAATTGTGCTGCTATGAACATTGGGGTGCATAGGTTCTTTTGAATTGTTGTTTCAGGGTTCTTAGGATATAATTCTAGAAGTGGAATTGCTGAGTCAAAAGGCAGATCTATTTTTAGTTTTCTGAGGAAATTCCATACTGTTTTCCATAGTGGTTGTACCAGTCTGCAATCCCACCAACAGTGCATTAGGGTCCCCTTTTCTCCACAACCTCTCCAACACTTGTTGTTTGTTGCTTTGTTTATGATGGCCATTATCACCAGTGTGAAGTGGTATCTCACTATGGTTTTAATTTGCATCTCTCTCATAGCTAGCAATAATTAGCATCTTTTCATGTGTTTCTAGACCCTCTGTATGTCCTCCTTGGAGAAGTGTCTGTTCAAGTCTTTTGCTCAGTTTTTAATTGAGTTGCTTGGAGTGGAGTTGTGTGAATTCTTTATATATTTTGAAGATTAAACCCTTGTCTGAGGCATCATTGGCAAATATGTTTTCCCATATGGTTGTTTCTCTTTTTATTTTAATACTGTCTTCTTCAGCGGTGCAGAAGCTTTTTATTTTGATGAGATCCCATTTGTTTATTCTTTCCTTTATGTCTCTTGCTCTAGGGGAAATATTAGTGAAAATATTGCTGAATGAAATATTTGATATTTTCCTGCCTATGTTATCCTCTAGGACTTTGATAGTGTCATGGCTTATATTTAAATCTTTTATCCACTTTGAATTTATTTTTGTGTATGTTGTAAGTTGGTGTTTGAGTTTCTTTTTTTTTGCATGTAGGTGTCCAGTTCTCCCAACACCATTTGTTGGAGAGGCTATTTTTACTCCATTCTATGCTGCTGCTCTCTTTGTCAAATATTAATTAACTGTAGGGACTTGGGTTTATTTCTGGGCTCTGTTCTGTTACATTGGTCTATGTGTCTGTTCTTATGCCAGTACCAGGTTGTTTTGATTACCGTGGCCTTGTAATACAGTTTGGTATCAGGTATTGTGATCCCTCCTACTTTGCTCTTCTTTCTCCAAATTGCAGCAGCTATTCGGGGCTATTTATGGTTCCATATAAATTTTAGAAGAGTTTGTTCTATATCTGTGAAATATGCCATCGGTACTTTAATAGGTATCGCATTGAATCTGTAAGTTGCTTTGGGTAGCATGGACATTTTGATGATGTTAATTTTTCTTATCCATGAACACAGTATATATTTCCATTTTTTTGTGTGTCTTCCTTGATTTCTTTCTTCAGTATTGTGTAGTTTTCTGAGTACAGGTCTGTTACCTCGGTTAGGTTTATTCTTAGGTATTTTATTTTTCTTGTTGCTATATGAAATGAGATTTTTTTTTTTGTGATTACTGCTTCTGCTGTTTCATTGTTAGTATATAAAAGTGCCTTTGATTTCTGGATATTAACTTAATGTCTTGCTGTTTTGCCAAATTCATTCATTAGGTCAAGTAGTTTTTTGGCAGAATCTATAGGATTTTCTATGTACACTATCATGTGTATCATGTACCTGCAAACAATGACAGTTTTGTTTCCTCCTTTCCAATTTGGATGCCTTTTTTGAGTTTCTTTCTTTCATTTTTTTTTTTTGCATGTAACTGTCCAGCACTCCCAACACCATTTGTTGAAGAGACTATTTTTACTTCATTTTATGTTTCTGCCCCTTTGTTGAATATTAATTAACCATAGAAACTTGGGTTTATTTCTGGGTTCTCTGTTCTGTTCCATTGGTCTATGTGCCTGTTTTTATGCCAGTAGCAGGTTCTTTTGATTACACTGGCTTTGTAATATAGTTTGATATCAGGTATTGTGATCCCTCCTACTTTGTTCCTCTTTCTGAAAATTACTGCAGCTATTTGGGGTCATTTAGGATTCCATATAAATTTTTAAACTGTTTTTTTCTATCTGTGAAATATGCCATTTGTTGAGTACCCATGTTTTAACACCAGTATCTATCCAGTAGCTCTCCAGACTTTCAGCAGTTTCCTGTATTGCTTTTCTTTGCACAAAGCCACAACCTTAAGTAGCTTTCTAAACTGTCAGAACTATGCACCTCTAGAAATAAGTATTAGGGTTCAGATATCATCGCATAGGAAAAGATGAGTAAACCACGTAAACTTCAACTTGGAGTAGACTTGATTATAAGACCAGAGATAAAACCAAATGAGAATGAGGAAAATGCTAGACCTGAAAATTTCATTCAAAGAATAGTAGCAGCATCTTACAGAAGCACTGAGTTTTAAAATTTGAACAGGAAAGGAGTGTCCAACAGGATAGGAGCAATGAATTTGATGGGAAATGGGCAGATTTCAAGAGAGGAGGAAGGAGTCATATGTTGCACAGACACATTCTGCCATCACAGCCCTTTAGTCAATTCTCAGGGCCCATCCTGGGTAAGCTGGAAAAATATGTGTTTTTTGCCATTGTTTGGGCTTCCCCCAAAGCAGATTCTCTGATGAGAATTTCAATGCAGGCATTTTGCTTGGGAGGCAAGCTCAGGTAGCAAGACTGAGAAGCAGTTCAGTGATGCAGACCCTGGCTGTCAGGATCAGTGTGTTGTGGCTGTAAGAGACAAATTCACAAGGACTATAGAAGTTCTGTGGAGAAAAAGGGATGACATGGCTGCTCTCTAAGTGAGAGAGAGGGCCTCAACCCTTGCCTGGACAGGCTTTTATTGCTTTTCTGGGTACATTACATTGAGGATGGTCCTCATTTACTATGCACAGGTTTGTTGTAGGTGATTACCTTTTACAGATAACAAAGAAAAGAATGTTTCTATTTACTTCAAAGAGAAGGATGTTCGTTACAGATCAAAGGGGAAAGTAGTTGAACTGGTTACACTCCATACTTGGGAGGTTTAGCATAGATTTTAGGAAGTTATTTTAGAGATATGCAGTAAGCATTTGCTGCCTCAATCCAGGGTGAGGGAGTTTTATCAAAAGCAAGTCTCATAGCAGCCTAGGTACAGTGCAGGACTGATTCCCCATGGGAGATCCTATCTTTGGGCATGTGTCCTATGTGCTGAACCTTGCCCCCCACTGGCCTTTCTGAATCAGGGGTGGGTTACATTTCCCATACCCTGCAAAATGGTTCCCTATACTTCAGGAAAGAGAGGGGGCAGCCAATGAGGGAGGGCTCATTAGTGAGTTGTCAATGCTGGTCACTGAAGCTTAAGCCACCTGAGAGACTGGATCATGCATAAGAATTGGCCTACTGAGGGTTGGGGAAGCTGCAGTATTTGCTGTCTCTCTTGCCCTTCACTTGTTGACCCTCTCACTGGAGACAACGCCCTAGGGTGTTTAGGAAGAGAATGCCCTCAGAAAGAGTGATATGGAAGCCAAATATGTATGCATCTGTACAGAAGCAGCTCCAAGGTGGGGGCTATGGGCATGGGGCTAGCAGAGACACCTTAGCTGTAACATGCACTCTCTGATTGTGCTTAACATTTTGAATGCTGTCCCCCAAGATGTCCACTCTGCCCATGCCCTCTTTTCTCAACCACTCATTTTCTCTTAGGCCATTTCCATTGAGCATAAATCTCTTTTATCCCCATCAATACTTGTTCCCCGTGGTGTTCCATTATAGCAGCATTCTGCTTGCTGAAGTGACACTGTGTAATAAACTCAGGGTTCAAACTTCACACCATATCTTCAGAACCATCCTAAGAAATGAAATGAGTGAAAGACAGAGGAGGGCCTGATAGTAGGAGGGCCAGGAGGCTCAGAGTCCTGCCTGCTTGAGTGGTTCTACACTTGGCTGATCTCAGATGTGCCCATGTGTATATCGGCATCCTTATTGGAGAATGGGAAATTAATCTGCACTCAATCTTTGTTTTCAAGGAAAAAAGTCACAGCATTTTAGATGGGTCAGAGAAGAAAATTAAGATGAAAAGAGGCAACTGAAACATCTAAGTTTCCAGCAAACCCACAGTAGGCATGCTTTGGAACCAGCTTTGAATGCTGCACATTCCAAAATGGCACCTCCTCTCTGATCCTTATGGACACCCTGTGGGGTCCATGATTTAATGGGATTTAGCTACATTTGCTGAGCCACAAGTCTGTGCTCTGTGTGGAGCACTAATGACAATTATCTCATTTAGTTTTAATGACCTTCCAAGTAGTGTATGTGTATATATATATATATATATATATATATATATATATATATATATATATATATAACTACAGATTAAGACAGTCCCTGCAGAGAGGTCGCAACTTGCTCTAGGTTCTTCTCATAGAAGGGATAGTGATGAGGCCTCTCTGGTTGTCTTGTCTCTATTATGGTCTATATGATGAGTTGTCTTTAAGGATGGCACCAACAGTCCCTTCCCTCTATGTATGGTATTGCTCCTTCTATTGATAGATGCAGTCTATTTTCCTCCCCCTTGAATCTGGACTGGCTTTTCACTTACTCTGACCAGCAGTATGAAAGAGAAGTGGTACTGTGTCAGTGCCAGGCCTAACCATTAAGAGATCTGGGAGTTTTTGTTTGACCCTCATGGAACTAGCTGTCATGTTCTCATGAAGTCCAGGATGTTCTAGTGAAGACAGTTGCCATGTGAAGAAGCTCTGGAAGCTGAGACCCCACATGGAGCACTAAGGCTCCAGACTTGTGAGGGGGTTATCATGATCTTCCAGCCCCTCCAAGTTGGGCACATGAATGGGTACAGATGACATGATGTGGAGCAGAAGAAACACCCACCCAACCTTCAGCATGGTAAGAAGTAGTGCATTGTTACTTAAATTTAAAAATTTAATTTAACAATAAGTTGTTTTAAGCCACTACATTTTGGAATGGCTTGTTAAACAGCAGTAGATAAACAGAGAGTTTGCCTTTTTTATTGGAATTCTTGTGGCAAATGATCACCCCTGAAATTTCTCAAAATTAGGAAAAACAGGGTTATGTACTTCTTGAAGCAATGACAGACATCAGAAATGGAAACAGGAAAGGACCTATTTTAGACTCTTGCCTTCTGAGGAAACCACCATGAGTGTAACTCCCTACAGCCCATTCTAGATACATTTTGTTGGGGTAGTGGTGGTGGCCTGAGCTCATCCCAGGAGTTTTCAATGCTAATTCATCCACTTTCCATAAATTGGGATACCACCTACATTCTACTTTGGAAAACATTTGTGTTTTCTGAGAATATCTTGGTTTATCATGAGATTCTGTATTAGCAGCTGTCCTTATGCTCATGCAACATGAAGAGAAATGATTGGCTGGAAGCACCATAGAAAGTTCTAGGTGTGGTTTTGCTTTGCTAAAGGGCTGCACTTTAGGCCCTGGCAAAAGCAAGTAATGTAATACATGCCTCATGAATAGAAAGTCTTTAGGAGCTAAGTACTTAGAAGTATGGGTCTGCTGACCTGGATAGTCTCTGGTCTGGTTGGAAAGTTGGGCTGTGCAAGACACTGGGTGGTTGTTAGGAATGACAGGCTTGAACAGGAGGAATTTGTTCAAAAAAAGGCTCTCAGTCACTATTTAGGGAACTGTCCCACAGTGGCAGTTCCCTTGCCACCACAGCCACACCCCTGCCATTGCTACCCGGACATCACCCCTGCTGCCTGGTGGCTGGGCTGGTTCACTAAGAGGAAGGGGGAGGTGCCCTCAGTAGAGGAGAGCAGCAGGGTTCAGGAAGTTAGCATTCCCCAGAAAGACTTAGCACAGTGGGGGAGCTAAACTACCCTGAAGAGACTTTGAGAGTGCCTAGCATCTACAAGAGCAAAGAATGAGAAGGTGGTGTATGAATTGCCCCCAACTGGTGTACCTCAAGGGCTGAACAACTGATGGATTGAAGGTGTCCACCTGGTGCAAATGGACAGTGTGAGCCCAGCAGTGAAGAGAGTAACTTGGCTGGAGGCTGGGCAACAGTGAAGAATGCAGTCGAGACTGGGCCCCCATCCTCGTAAAACCATAGAAAGGGAAAAAAGTGAAGCCCAACCGCCTTCAGCCCGCAGCATCCAAGATGGTATAAAGTCTGCAAGAGGCTTTTCTTTTTCCAAGTGACAATATAAGGCAAGGTGCTGTGAAAGGATCAGAGTCAGACTTAAAGAGGGGTCATCCCAACAACCAAGAAACTGAGACAAACTGCACTTTGCTATTCCAGAGAACTTATGTGTTATTGTTTATTTGTATTATTATTATTTTTTCATAATATTTACTTCTTTTATTTTATTAGTATTTTTGTTTCTCTTCTGTTTAGTTTTCTACATTTTATTTGTTTGTTTAATTACACTGTTTGACTCTCCTTGTGCTCTCTTTCATACTGTATTTTAACTTTCCTTCTTTCACTTGTGTTCCAATAGCACACTACTCTAGGTTGTGTAGCTCCTATTCTCGTTATTCAGATAATATAGTTCCTGTCACATGATTATTGTTCCAGTATTATTGTAAATAATTATTGTTCTATACAATTGTAAATACTACAGGCACCCCTCCCAGATCTTAACCCATTTCACTATTTTCCAGAACTTTATTACTGCTGTGGTTAACTCTATTCTCTCACACACTTTGCTTATTTTTTATCTCTCACCTTACCTCAGAATCTGAACCCCCAGAAGCTCTCTGTTTCCTGGATTCAACTCACAATTCTTCCCCCCACTAACAAGAGTCTTATCTTTTTTCCACCCTGTCTAAAAAGTGACTAGTTGGGTGAAATATCACAGTTAACACTATACTTATCCAAAGTTACCCTATCTCTTCTCTATGGGCTGGTACTTAAAATCCCATAGAATACACACCCACATTCTTAGTCCATTTGCACTCCTCCTCCAACTGATCACATAAAAGAGTAGTTGGGAGCTGTAAACACCAGTATACCTGCTGAAAGAGAAAACCCACCAACAAAGGAACCACCAACATATAATAAAGGAAGATGGCAAAGGAGTGAGTGGAAGCCACACTAACCTCCACCTTGGACCAACCTGAAAGTACAACTAGATGATGGAGAAATTACCCAGAACAAACTATTGAACAATAGCAAGAGAGAAACCTCAAATCCTCAGACAGACAGAAAACCCAACTGTCACATGACCTGTCCACACTTGCACAACAGAGAACAAGATGTGGTGGACAGAGTGACCCTCAGTTAAGCAGGTGGATGGAAGGACCAACCAAAGAAAGACTGAACAAAAATTAAAACCCAAAGACATACAAAGAGCCAACATAAATGACAGTCCAAGAGCATCAAGTTAAGGAGATTTAGGAGATTGCACCACTGAATCTCACAGGTCTACTACCATAGAAGTTCACACCACAAACCTAGGTAGTCAGAACAGATCAATTTAAGAAACAGAGCCTGCCAAATATCTCACAAACAATGGGAAGACAAACAAACAAACCCCAAACAAAAGGAAAGGAGGAAGCCTCAGAAAGAATACTAAATGGAAGAGAGGCAACTCAGCTATCAGATATTGAGTTCAAAGCAATGGTTATCAGGAAGCTCAATGAGCTCACAGTGAATTACCAGAAACTACAAGGAAACTACCGTGAACTCACTGGAAACTATATCAATATGAAAAAGGAAACAGATACTATCAATAAGAGCCAAGAGGAAATGAAGAATACAAATTCTGAATTGAAGAACACTGTAGAAGGAATCAAAAGTAGGCTCGATGAAGCAAGGGACTGAATCATTGAGCTGGAGGACAAGGTAGAACAAAAACACCCAGAAAGAGCAAAATAAGGGGAAAAGACTAAAAAAGAATAAATAGGTGTTAAAGGAACTGCAAGACAACATGAAACATAATAATATCCAAATAATGGGGATACCAGAAGAAGAAGAGCAAGGGATAGAAAATCTGTTTGAAAAAGTAATGATGGAAAACTTCCCTAATTTGATGAGAGAAAGAGTTACACAAATCCAGGAAACACAGAGTCCCAATCAGGAAGAAACCAAAGAGGCCCACTTCAAGACACATCATAATTAAAATGGCAAAAATTCCAAGACAAAGAGAGAATCTTAAAGGAAGCAAGGAGGAAACAGGAAGTAATGTACAAGGGAGCCCTGATACTACTAACAACTGACTTCTCAAAGGAAACTCTACCAGCCAAAAAGCATTGGCAAAAAATATTCCAAGTAATGAAAAAAAAAAAAGGCCTACAACCAAGATTACTTTATCCAGCAAGGCTCTCAATTAAAATGGAGGGTGAAATAAGGAGTTTCCCAGACAAAAGAAGTCTCAAAGAATACACCTCCACCAAACTAGCTCTACAAGAGATGCTAAAGGGACTGCTTTAGAAAAGAAAGAAAAAAGAGTCAGGGAGAGGAACACATGAAGAAAGGAAGTAAAATGGCAGTGATTAAGTACCTATCAATAATAATCTTAAATGTAAATAGATTACATGCTCCAATAAAAATATATAGAATAGCTGAATGGTTAAGAAAGCATGACCCACACATGATATGCTGCCTAGAGACCCACCTAAAAACAAAAGACCTATATAGACTGAAAGTGAAAGGTTGGAAAAATATTCCATAGAAATGGACAGGAAAAAAAATGCCAGGGTAGCAATACTCATATCAGACAAAATAAACTTCAAAACAAGTGCCATAAAGAGAGACACAGAAGGTCACTGCATAATACTCAAGGGAAGAATCCACCAAGAAGGCAAAAACATTGTAAATATATATGCACCCAACATAGGAGCACCCAAATACATGGAGAAAATCTTGGAGGATTTCAAGAAATATACTGACAGCGACAAAATAATAGTAGGGGATTTTAACAACCCACCATCAAAAATGGATAGATTTTCCAAACAAAATATGAACAAAGGTATGAGGGCATTGGACAATGCTCTAGATCAAATATACTCAAGTGATATATTTATAAAGCCTTTCAGCCCAAAGAAGCAAAATATGCATTCTTTTCAAATGCACATGGAACATTTTCAAAGATAGACCACATGATAGAACACAAAAAAAGTCCTAAAAAATCTGAGAAAATTGAAATTGTATCAAGCCTCTTCACTGACCTCAAGGGATTGAAACTAGAAACCAAACTCAAAGAAAATACTCAAAAACACTCAAGCTCTTGGAGATTGAAAAGCATGTTATTAACAAATGGGTTAGGAATGTGATCGAGGAAAAAATGAAAAAGTTTCTGGAAACAAATGAAAATGAACTCACAACAACCCAAAACTTATGGGACACAGCTAAGGTAGTCCTGAGAGAGAAGTTCATAGTGATAACAGGTCTACCTAAAAGAAGGTAGAAACATTTCAAATAAACAACCTAATCGTACACCTACAGGAGCTTGAGGAACAACAACAAAGACAGCCCAGAGCAAGTAGGAGGAAGGAAATAATCCTGATCAGAGCAGAATTAAATGACATAGAGACTAAAAGCACAATTTTTTTAAAGATTTTATTTATTTATTTTTAGAGAGGGAAGGGGGAGAGAGAGAGAGAAACATCAATGTAAGGTTGCTGGGGGACATGGCCTGCAACCTAGGCATGTGCCCTGACTGGGAATCGAACCTGCAATGCCTGGTTCGCAGCCTGCACTCAATCCACTGAGCTACGCCAGCCAGGGCTAAAAGCACAATTTTAAGGCTCAATAAATCCAGGAGCTGATTCTCTGAAAAGATAAACAAAATCAACAAGCCTTTAAGCAGACTCATCAAGAAAAAAAGAGAGAGGACCCAAATAAACACAATCAGAAATGAAAGAGCAGAGGTTACAACTGATACCACAGAAATACAAAGGATTGTAAGAAATTACTATGAAGAACTATATGCCAAGAAATTTGAAAACCTAGATGAAATGAACAAATTTCTAGAAAAATATAATCTTCAAAAACTGAATGAAGAAGCAGAAAGCCTGAATAGATCAATAACAACTGATGAAATTGAAACAGTAATAAAAAAAAAACCTCCCAGAACACAAAAGGCCTGGACTGGACAGTTTCACAGGGGAATTTTACAAAGCATTTGAGGAAGAGCTAACCCCTAACCTTCACAGACCTTTCCAAAATATCCAAGAAGATGGGAGAATCCCAAACTCTTTTTATGAAGCCAGCATCACCCTAGTCCCAAGATCAGATAAAGACACAACAAAGGAAGAAAACTTCACGCCAATATTGCTAATGAACATAGATGCCAAAATCATTAACAAAATATTGACAAACCACATCCAGTAAAACATTAAAAAGATCATGCAGGCCATGGCTGGTGTGGCTCAGTGGATTCAGTTGAACCAAAGGGTTACAGGTTCCATTCCCAGCCAGGGCAAATTCCTGGGTTGTGGACCAGGTCCCCAGTAGGGAGTGTGGGAGAGGCAACCACACATTGGTGTTTCTCTCCCTCTTTTTTGCCTCCCTTCCCAGCTCTAAAATAAATATATAAAATCTTCTTTTTAATTTAACAAAGGATCACAAACCATAATCAAATGTGATTCATCCCAGGGATGCAAAGATGGTACAATATCCAGAAATAAATAAAGGTAATACATCGCATAAACAAAAGGAAAGACAAAAATAACATAATCATATCAATGTATGTGGAAAAAGCATTTGATAAGGTACAGCACCCATTTATGATAAAAACCCTCAGCAAAGTGGTGATAGAGGGAGCATTCCTCAACATAATAAAGGCCATATATGAGAGGCCTACAGCCAACATCATACTCAACAACAACAACAAAAAACCCTAAAAGCTTCCCTACTAAAATTAGGAACAAGACAAGGAAGTTAGCTCTCATAACTCCTATCCAACATAGTATTGGAAGTCCTAGCCAGAGCAATCAGACAAGAAGAAAAGATAAAAAGCATCAAAATTGGAAAGAAGGAAGCAAAACTGTCATTGCAGATGACTTGATAGTGTACATAGAACACCCTATAGACTCCACCAAAAAACTACTTGACCTAATAAGTGAATTTGGCAAAACAGCAAGATACAAAGTCAATATTCAGAAATCAAAGGCATTTTTGTCCATCAACAATGAAATCTCAGAAACAGAAATCAGGAAAAAAATTCCATTTGACATAGCAACAAGAAAAGTAAGTATCTAGTAATAAACCTAACCAAGGAGGTAAAAGACCTGTATTCAGAAAACCACACAACACTGAAGAAAGAAGTTAAGGAAGACACAAACAAATGGAAACATATACCGTGCTCATGGATTGGAAGAATTAACATCATCAAAATGTCCATGCTACCCAAAGCAACTTACATATTCAATGCAATACCTATTGAAGTAACAATGACATTTCACAGACATAGAACAAGCACTTCAAAACCTTACATGGAAACATAAATGACCCCAACTAGCTGCAGTGATTTTGAGAAAGAAGAACAAGGTAGGAGGGATCAAAATACCTGAGATCAAATTGTATTACAAGGCCACTGTATTCAAAACAGCCTGGTACTGGCATAAGAACAGACACATAAACCAATGGAACAGAACAGAGAACCCAGAAATAAACCCAAGTCTTCATGGTTAATTAATATTTTATAAAGGGGGGAGAAACATAAAATGGAGTAAAAATAGCCTCTTCAACAAATGGTGTTGGGAGAGCTGCACAGCTACATGCAAATAAGGAAAACTCCATCACCAACTGACATCATACACAAAAATAAATTCAAAGTAGATAAGAGACTTAAGTAGAGGTCATGACATCATAAAAGTCCTAGAGAAAAACATAGGAAAATCTCAGACATTCCATGCAGCAATATTTGCAGCAATATACAAACTGCTCATTCTCATTTCTTTCAGGAGCCAACAGGTGGTGGTAACAGGCAAGCAAAGAAACACATGCTGAGTCAGAGGTGGTTGGGTAAGTTTATCCGCACAACAGAGTTAGCTGTGAGTTAAGCCAAAGACTGTATTCACAGAAGCACTTTAAGTCCACGTGCATGGGATGCAGACACTAGCTTCTCCAAGCAGCCCGCTTCTCACAGATTCCACTTTCCAAGGCTGTTTCATCCCCTTTACCTAGAGAATCTATCTGTCTAACAGATGAACCACATATTTGTGGCAGTCAGGCTGTACCTGAGTACCCACTGCATGGTGTGATAACTTCACCTGTTGGTGGACCTTGCCCTGGCAGGGACTAACTCTACTCTGAGCATATGGCGCAAGCTTGTGGGGTACCAATATTCAAAGAGCTAAATGGTACAATCACAGACACAAACAATCCTATAAATAGTGACTGCAAAGGTATTTGAGAAAAATTGGATTAGGTAGGAATTGGCATGAGGTTAGGCTCCTCACCCAGAGGGTATGGAGTCTGGGTAGAATTTGGAAGACAGGAACCTGATTTGATGAAAAGAGGTACTGTAAAGTGGGAGGGAGATAGAAAGTTTAGTGTGATATACTTTGACTTGATTCGGTAGTGGATGAGAGGTTTCAGGTCAAAGAAGTTAGTTAATACGGGATAGTGACCAAGATTTAATGGTGAGAAGCACCCACTATGGTGTTTCCTGTGCATTAGGTGGTGACCTGTCAAAAGAGACAGCCATTTCATTGTTGACATCTGAACAACACCAGGAAAACTGATTCAGAGGCACTAACAGGGCTTGACTTGTTTGGCATGTTCCATCCCACATTCCTGTTTCTGAATAAATACTTTTGGCCCTCCAGATGTTTCTTGACTACAGTCTTTATTAGTAAAGTTTCTTGACTACAGTCTTTATCAGTTCCTTGACTACAGTCTTGACTATTATCAGACCATGATATAGTTTTTACTATATCATGGTAACTATATCATGGTCTCTAGGGTGAGGAATTCATTCTCTATCTTGCCCCCAGAACTGTAAATGTTCTATAAATGTCATATTTGGTGTGACTTACACAAACTCTCACTGGACTGAAAGGACCAGAGACATCCTAATCTGGGGATTTTTTTAAAAGAACAATGTTTTTCTAATATTTTTGAGCACAATTTATACAAAAATACATTTCACAATGTGACTCTCTATACATGTTATATTTATACTTAAAAGATTCATAAAATATTTTTCATTGTATTATACCATATTTTGTTTTTAAGATGTTAGTAGTGGCACACTAAATTAATCTGATGACTAGAACAATTTGCAAAATATTGATGGGACTGGAACTCAGTTTTCCCTTTTCAGTGTGCATCCTTCTCTCTAGCTGAGATACCTCTGCATTACTTTCTAAAATCAGAAGCTCACACTGCTTAAGGGACCCCCACTAATTTGCTGTTTGTAATAATTTAACTAGAGGCTTGGCAAAAGTTTATTTTTTTAGCCTCTGTAAGAAAGAGCATTGTTAAGGAGTTTGAAAGAAAAAAATTGTAGGACTTAAGACAAAACCAGTGAGAGAGATCTTAGAAGCACAGATTCAGTTTATTCACATATAGTTGATGTGATTATTTATGTAGGATTAATTGTTTTGTTTGTTTCCTTTGGGCAGGACTTTCACTCTTCCCCCACCATTTTAGAAGTCTTAACATAAGGGAACAGGTGGTATGGTGTAAAGTAGGCTTGTGATACAGATCCCATGGCACTTTTTAGGGATATTCAGCTTACAGGTCCTTCAATGCCTCTGGGCATTGTCCAGCAAAATGGTTCACAAGCTGAAATTCCAGCTTTCTGACGTGGAGCTTGTATGACAACTCCCCAGTTCTTAGTTGTGTGACCTTGTATAAATCAAATTTTCTGTGCCTTAGTTTCCTCATCTGTGTATGGGGTAATAGGGATAATAACTACCCCAAAGGTTATTGAGAAGATCAGGTGAGATTATGTAACATATTTAGCCCAGTGCCTGAGCCATGCTAAGTATCATCTGCCGGTACCAGAGAGTTCCCAAGGCTCCCTGTTTGACAATATTTTTTTATTAAGCTATTTGTGGAAGTACTAATAAAAATGCATTTCTTTAAAAAAACCCTGTAAATCTCATCATTTAATTATTTCTGACAGAATTTCCTACCAACAGACTGAGTTTTTGGATTTTATAACATATGCTGTTTTTTAAAAATCTGCTTGTTAATAATTCAATTTGTGTGAAGCCAATCTAGGGTCAGTTAAGTGGGATAGAGAAGTGTAATAAATGAAGGTTAACAAGTTTTAGTTAATATGTCATAATGGAATGCTTTAAAATATATTGGCCAGGTTAGTGTCAGCAAGATTCCAAATTATTATCCAATAGTTATCATTTTTTTAAACTACATAGGAATGGACTAGATAAAAAATATAATACATATAAAAAATCCAATGTAGTTTTTACCCAAATTATATCACATGAAAAAATTTACTTTGAGATGTTTATGTTAACAATTATCAAACATAGGGGTGCATTTTTTTCTCTCCTTGTTACATTTTCTCTCTTAAATACTGCCGCATGGTGACCATGTGAATGTCAGACATACAAAAATTCTCCAATACTGCCTTATTCCCTAAAATTGTAAGACTATTTTTCTTTCTCCCCAACTTCCAACTTTATACTGTTCTTAAATTTTCTGGCACTAAACTTGTCATATGGTATTGTCATGTGTTATTGCATCAGCATGTTTTGGTGTGTATGATAGCCAAAATAAACAGCTGCTTGTCTGCTTTGAGCATACAAAGACAAGCCTTTTTGTGAAGCTTGGGCAAGCACTGTGCATGAACTTAAATTTGGCTTTGTGTGCATGACTATTGAAGGTTCCTTTTCTGTCAGCCCAGGGCAGCTGGGAACTGGGAATAAGGTGGGGGAAGGAAACCATCCTAGTCTCCTAAAAACACAATGAGAGGTGAGGGCTAAAGGGTAAGATGCAAAAAAGAAAGCCATAAAGGAGACTTTCCACAGGCATCTGGTGCTTGGCCTCTATTTGTGTTACCTGGAAGTATATGAATAATTTGCCTCTTGAGTGATGCTCTGCTTAAGACCATTTGGATTACTTTTCTGGGGTTCACTGTAGTCATATTTAGATTTCTAGAGTGGTAAGAGCTGTGTCAGGGTACTTTGAGGTATTGTTTTTTATTTTCCCCTTTCTCACACCTGCTAGAGACATCAGTAACTTCCTATGTATCTTGCATACCTGTCTCTCTGCATTATTCCTTGCCTATAATATGGCCTTGGGCTTGTCTTTTATGCCTCTATTTGTGTTGTCTCTCCAACTCATTCTCCCTCCTGAAATCATAATCATCTTTCTAGGCTGAAATTCTGAACATATCATTGCTACAAGCTCATCATCTCTCAGTGGACATCCATTGATTGTGGGATAATGTTCCAACTCAGCACAATATTTGAGGCCTTTGGTGTCTGACCAGCTCCTGCTCACTTATCTTAGCCATACTTCCCTTGCTACAACACATACACCCATTCTTTATGAGTCTGTGCCTCAGTTCTTTTGTACATGGTACTTCCTCTCCCAAGAAGGTACCCTGCAACCTATCCCACTGCTGTTCCATGTTGTCCCGTGACAAATTTCTACTTACATCTAGCACAAATATCACTTCAAACTCAACATATGCATGGTGAAGTTGGGACCTCTGTATCTCCTCCCATAGAGGTACTTATGTATCACAATTGTATTACTTTTTTTTTTTTATTATTGACTTCCTAGCTGGATGAACTCCTGAGGGCAGACCTTGACATACTTTTGTTTTCCTGGTGCTTGGATGGGGCCCATTGTATAAAAAGTCCTCAGCAAAAGTTTTACTATAGAATTGTAATTATTTGTTCATTATTATATTTCCACCACTGTCTAGCATAGAGTAGGCTCTCCATAAGAAATCGTTGAGTGAACAAATGAGTGAATGAAAGAATGAATGAACTAAGTACATTACTTTTTTAGAACTATAGAGGTCTCCAGAGCTCAACTCTCCTTCTCTAGCTCCATTCCCTCCCAGGGTGATAACAATTGCAAAACATTGCTAAAAGAAATTAAGGAAGACCCAAGTAAGTGTAAAGAAATCTTGTGTTCATGGATTGAAAAGTTTAACATTGTTTATATGTCAATATCATTCAAAGAGCTCTGTAGATTAAATGTAATTCTTATATAAGTCCCAATGACATTATTTTCAGAAATGGAAAAACTAATCTTAAAATTCATATAGTATTTCAAGGAATCCAGAATAGCTGAAACAATCTAAAATGAAGAGAATAAAGTTGGAGGACTCATAATTCCTGATTTCAAACATTACAAACAAATAAATAAAATAGAATAGAGGGATCAGAAATAAACCCTTACAACAAGGCCATTTAGAATGGGAGGGCAGATAAAGTGTTTCTCAGACAAGGCCAAGTTAAAGGAGTTCATCATCACCAAGCCCTTACTTTATGAAATGTTAAAGGGACTTATCTAAGAAAAAGAAGGTAAAAAACAAGTATAGTAAAATGACAGGAAACTCACAATTATTAACAACCACACCTAAAACAAAAACAAAAACAAACTAAGCAAAAAAAAAAAAACCACTTATCAAAGAAAAATAAAAGAGTAATTTCACTTCTATGAATGTAGTCTAGGAAATATTTTTCTACCTGCAGAAAATGTTTTATGAACAATTATATATTCATTTCAGCACTATTTAAAATTGTAAAAAATTGTCAACAGGTTTAATAATGGGGGAATGTTTTGGAAAACTACAGTTCCTCATGTTCAGGAAAAATGCTGGAAATAAAATTAGATACCATGTAAAGTCACAATGAACTAGAAAGTATACATAGAAATAGACCAGCACTTTCACAGTTGTGGGCTCTTGGTGGAGACTTTGACTATATTATTTTCTTTTCTACTTTACTTCCCAAATTGCCTTTCATTAACTTGATTACTTATGTAATGAAGAAAAGAATTTAACCAATATAGCTGGCTCTATCTGAAAGGGTAGCATTTATCTTCATCCCCTGGTGAAGTGTAACATCAAAGCAATCTTTTTTAAAATGGAACTGAAAACATGTGTGGGAAAACTAAAAATAATGATAGTACAAGGGAATATGAAATTTTCTCTTTTAAGAGACTTGGCTTTTCTAGACTCATAAGTAGGCAACCATTATTACTGGTATTGATATAGACTCAGTTGTTTAATCTCAAAATCTGTGATTTTATTTGCTTAGGTTTCATATATATATGTGGTAAATATTTATTGAGCTCCTAATATATGTCTTGGACTTATCAAAGAGGAGAAAAGGAAAGTTTATTAATAACAGCTCTCATTTATTGAGTGCAAACATGCACGCTGGGACATTGCAACTCTGCCATGGCCACAATGGAGGCCCTTCTTATAAAGGAGATAACTAAAAGCCAGAGATGGACTTGCTCCAGATCCTGTAGCTACAGAGCCATGGTCATGATCTTTACCAATTCAGTCTTTCATATTGCATGCAGTCTTGTTTCCAAAGTAGTATGTGGTGATGGCATTCCATGTGGGAAAATAGATGCCTCACTCCATAACTGATCTTGCCATGCATTATGTCCCAGACTTCGCTGTGCTTTCTCCCTGGGTGTGTGTGTTTAAACAATTACCTTCCTACCTCCACAGTATAGATATGCCAGCTCCACAAAACACCTAGATCCCAAAAAAGGCTCAGAACAGGCAGCTTTTCTTTGAAGCACTGTGGCCTGAAAGGTTTGCTTTGGTGTACAGATCCTATCTATGCCTTAAACTTCTCCTGAGGGAGGGCTGTTGTAAGAAAGGTGAGGAGGGATAAGGATAACATACTTGTCAATGAAGTCACCCTGGGGCAGGAGAGATCTGCTGGCAATCCAGTTTCTGTGGGATAAAGAGACAAATATACCTTGGCTGTTGTGTATGCAAAGCAACCAATAGACCAAGCCTTTCCTAATTCTGCATCAGCTTAATCAGACTACAGACCACTAAGATATTAAAACATCTTGGAGAAACTCAAACAATTCAGCCTTTATGTACCTCATCTTGTAAAAGCTGCATGATTCTAAGGTTTTTCCCAGCTCAGAGGGTTCATGATCTTATTTTTATAGAACTTGAAAAAACATTCATAATTTAATGTTAGGTGAAATCCAAGTATATAAAACTGTGTATTCACAGTATAGTCCCAAATAGATGTAAAATAAATTATATTTACAAAGAAAAAAGGCTGGAGGAGAATTATGAAAGAATACCGCCCACGCTATCCCGCGGTATTCATCTTGGCTGCGGATATTCATTAAACATGCGTAATACACAGAATCTAGCATAATTCTGTAGGGACATAGAGAACATGGCCACCCCCTCTAGTGGGAGGCGTGCTGTTCCTCTACCACAGTGGGTTTTTATTGAGAAAGTAGACTCAGTTTGTGGATTCACAGTCTGGCAGCAAGGATCAAAGGGAACAGGTAACTTACAAAGATGCTAACAGAATCCCTGCTGTGATTCTAGGCAGAGATTGGAGTTTTATCATATGAAAGGACTACATGGCTTAAAAGGCTAGTTTTGGTTTCCTGTTTGTGCCTTCAAATTCTAAGTTAATAACATCCTCCAGCAAACAGATCTCACAGGGTCTTGCATATTCTATGTCCCAGGCCTGATTACCCCCGGGGGTCCGCTGTCTCTGGTCTGAACTGCCCCTTTGGCTATTTGCTTAGCACTGAGAAGGGCAGGAGACAGAAGCATCCAGGAGATTAGGATTTCTCACATCTAAGTACAAAGACTCAGGCTTAGAGGGGGCAGGGGTTGATGTCGATCACCCCTTCCTTTCCACAGCCCCTTCATTTCCACAGGTGAGTCTTACCCCAGAGGCCTTTCTTTTTTTCTAATTTTATTTTAATGATTGTTCAAGTACAGTTTTCTCCCCTTTACTACCAATCAAGCCTACCCACCCCCCTCCCAACTTCCCTCCCATTACCACCCTCCCCCTAGTTTTTATCCATGTGTCTTTTAACTTTGTTCCTGTAAACCCTTCCCCTTTTCCCCTGAAATTCCCTCTTCCCCAGAGGCCTTTACATGATCAGAACCTGTCTTAGGTCACTCCTTCCTTGAGGAGTCTTACCTGTCATTAGTTAACTGATCAAGCATTAAAGGCCAAGCACGGAACAGGTAATGTTCATGCCAGGGAAATAGGTTTTTGTCTCCTTAGTGGCTCCTGGTCTGGAGGTCTCTCACTCAGCAAGTCACAGGGGGTCACAGCTTCCAGAGACCAGGCAGGGCAGTCCCCAACAGAGAATTCTTTTTTTTTCTTTTTTTAAATTCTTTATTTTATTGATTATGCTATTACAGTTGGCCCATTTTCCCCCTTCACTCCCCTCCACCCTGCCCATCCCCTCCCACCCACATTCCCCCCTTTAGTTCATGTCCATGTGTCATAAGTTCTTTAGTGTCTACATGTCCCATACTATTGTTACCCTCCCCCTGTCTATTTTCTACCTACTGTCTATGCTACTTATTCTCTATATCTTTTCCCCCTCCCTCCTCCTCCTACTTCCCTGTTGCTAACCCTCCATTTGATGACTTTTTTTTACTGTTAATATTTTTAATCTTCTTTTTCTTAGGTAAGTCCCTTTAACATTTCATATAATAAGGGCTTGGTGATGATGAACTCCTTTAACTTGGCCTTGTCTGAGAAGCACTTTATCTGGTCTTTCATTCTAAATGAAAGCTTTGCTGGATAGAGCAATCTTGGATGTAGGTCCTTGCCTTTAATGACTTGGAATACTTCTTTCCAGCCCCTTCTTGCCTGTAAGGTCTCTTTTGAGAAATCAGCTGACAGTCTGGTGGGAACTCCTTTGTAGGTTGCTGTCTCCTTATCTCTTGCTGCTTCTAGGATTCTCTCCTTCATTTTTACCTTGGTTAATGTAATTATGATGTGCCTTAGCGTGTTCCTCCTTGGGTCCAACCTCTTTGGACTCTTTGAGCTTCCTGGACTTCCTGGAAGTCTATTTCCCTTGCCAGATTGGGAAAGTTCTCCTTTATTATCTGTTCAAATAAGTTTTCAATTTGTTGCTCTTCCTCTTCCCCTTCTGGTACCCCTATAATTCAGATGTTGTAACATTTAAAGGTATCCTGGAGGTCCCTAAGCCTCTCTTCATTTTTGTTCCTTCATTCTTCTCTGTTTGGTTGTCCCTTTCTTCCTTCTGGTCCACACCATTGATTTGAGTCCCAGTTTTCTTCCCCTCACTATTGTTTCCCTGTGCCTTTTCCTTCATTTCTCCTATTGTAGCCTGCATTTGTTCATCCAATTTATGTCCAAAGTCAACCAATTCTGTGAGCTTCCTGATCACCAGTGCTTTGCACTGTGCATCTGATAGTTCGGCTATCTCTTGGTCACTTAAAAAAAATGGTTCTGGGGCTTTCAAATCTGTTTAAGCCATCTTTTTTATTTTCCTTTGGTTTGGTTGTGACTGTTTCGTAAGGGCAGCGAAGCCTTAGGTGTTCACGGGGCGGGACACCCCAGTCGCTGGGTTGTGCTGTTGTATGTGGGGGCGGGTTCTGAGAGGGAACGATGGCACCTGCTCCGCTCTCTCTAGGACTTCTGTCCCCTCCACTGCCTCCCACAACCAAATTGGGCCCTTCCTGTGCTGGCTCCCGGGCGGGTGGGCTTGTGAACTTTCTCGGACTCTGTGGGTTTCCCTGAGAAGTTTGCTGTGAGGCTGAGAGAGTCTTGCAGCCTCAGCTCCCAGACAGGGCTCTTAAGCTTTGAAACTCGTTTTCACTGCCCGTTTTCGCTTAGTTTGCTGGAGAATGTGTGGCTGCGGAGAGCCAGCTGCCTTGAGCCCCTCACTGGGTCTGCTAGTCGCCTCCCAAGCTCAGGGTCTGCCACCTGTCTGTCCGCTGCCATCTGGGCCCTGTGCGCCCACGCCTGCCAGCCAGCGTTTCTTCCCACTGGGACCCCTCGACCCCTCTCCACAGGCCTCCGACTCCGCCGCTCCTTACTGATCTGGATGTACTGGAGTCAGACTTCTGTTCAGTTCATTTCCCTCTGTTCTGGTTCTTTTCTTGTTTCTCAATTTTTGTTGTCCTTAGTTTTGGTTGTGCGAGGAGGCACACTGTGACTGCCTATGCCTCCATCTTGGCCGGAACTGGGAGAATTCTTAAAAATTTGCATTGTGTGATCTTAAGAGGTATAAATTTTCTTCTTCTTCTCCCATGGGTCTGCATAAAGAGAAGACTGTGTAATAATGAACATTCTCAACAGCAGCATCTTAAAGTGCTGATGCAACAATAAAGGATGGTTTATGATCCAGTGTACCAGGGAAGGCCACAGTGCCAATGTGGACAGTCAGGACTTCCAAGGTGTGTTGGACCTAAGAGGAGATGCACTCTGGGCAGGACATCATGATCTCCAGCAAAAATAAATCTCCTGCTTATATCAAATGTAATTGAGTAGAAAAGAGATATATTTGTATTAATTTTGGAGAAATGTCTAGTAGATATTCATTGTAATAAGTAAGTTGTAAAAGAGCAGCATAGTATTACCCTATTTATATAAAAAATTTGCCAGTGTATTCTTGGAAATTTACCTGGAAAAATATATTTGGTTATCCTTCACTTTCATTTCTCAAATGCTTGATTCCTTAATACATTATTTCCTTATTGTTTACACTTTTCTTATATTTGCCTGATGTTGCTGCTATTCAAGAACACTAGAGACAAATGTATCAAGCACTTTCCATGTGCAAGGCACTGTTATTAAGAAGTTTACCTGTATTATCTCATTTCATTTCACAGGAAAGGTATGTAAATAGTCTTCACTTTAAAGATTAGGAAAATGAGGCTTAGACAGGTTAGTTATTGCTTTCCAGGTATTGTATGGGGTTCTAGGGATCCAGCAGTGAACCAGTTAGGCGAAGTCCCATTTTAGTGGTGGTATACACAATAAGCAAGCAGATAAATACATAATGTATTTCAGGTAGTAATTAGTGCCATGAGGAAAAACAAAGCAGAAGAAAGAGAGAATGATGGAGACTGGGGTTAGGTTAAGATACCAATGTTTGGCTAAACAACCTCCTGAGGATTATATCTCCTTTGTTTTCGATGTATACAGTTGAATTCTGTTAAAGTAGCAAAATAGCTCAATGGAAGTGAATCCTCCTTCCCTCAGAAAAAGAAGTGTAATTAGTTTAAAACAAGCATAAAAATTTCATTCAATGTTTTAGTGATTGGTTTAGGCCCACCTATTTGACTGAGATCCAGCCAAGAGATGTGAGGAGGAAGATTAGTGTGTTGGCTTTTGTGGAATTTTCTGCTCTTCTTTTGCTTATTGAGGTAAGGGTCTGAGGAGGAGTTTCTGCCTTGTATCACCCCTGCTTCCTGTCTGGAACATGCTTGAAAAAGGATGTGAAGGCTGTAGCTGTGGTAGCCACCTTGTGATCATGAATCAACATTCAGAAGGTCAAAAGGCCAACCTACTGGGATTGCAGAGCAGATAGTTGGAGAAAACCTGTTTTTCTGAGGGCATTGCTGAGTTACCAAACCAGACTTGGAACTACCAGCCTCTGGTTTTACTGAGTTACTAAATATTTATAATGTTTAAGCTATTACTTGCATCTGGATATAAGCTAACTAATACAAGAAGTTATTTTAGAGTATTTGATGAGGGCTCTCTAAGCAGGTGACATTTGAATGAGGTAAAGAAGTGAGCCATATGAAAATATGGGGGAAGAACATTCTCAGCAACAAAACAGCAAGGACATAGTTAATTTGTCCAGGACAGTAAGGAGGAAAGCCAGTATGGCTGGGCACAGGGAGGTGAGGGAGGTAAGATTGGCAAAGTGGATGGTGAGAGTGAAAATGGTAAGAACCAGGGTTGGAGAGGGAAGCATAGACCAGACCACAAGGCCTTGGGGCCATTGTATGGGTTTGACTTTGATTCTAAGTGCAAGGAAAGCCACTGGTGGGTTTTGAGTATGGTGATATGATGTGATTTCTAGTTTAAAATGATAACTTGAACTGCTTTATTAGAAAGACTAGTGTTGCTGTGGTCTATGTATGCAATGATGTTGGTTTGGACTAGGTGGCAGCTGTGGAGGTGATGAGAAGTGGCCAGATTCAGGTTCCTAGGGCAGAAATACTTGGATTCATTGATGGCTTGGATGTAGAGAATGAGAGGAGAGGAATCAAAAATAACTCATAGGCTTTTTGTCTGGGCCCCTTAGTGAATGGTGGTGCCATATTCCAAGGGGGTGAGACTGCAGGAGAGACAGGTTTTGAAGTGTAGACTTGGGGTAATGAAAAAAGTACTTCAGAAGAATTAAGATCTAGCTCTACCTTTTATACAAGACAATGCCATGTGGCTTCCACAAAAAGTGAAAGTCATTTTACAATGACATGTTCACTCCTGACCCTCTCTATTTGCTTATCTTCATTGATTCAGATCTGGGTATTTACTCCATGAGTAAGACCAACAACCTTGAAGAATTTGAATTTCCCCTGCTCTTCTTTCAATCAAAGTTCCTTTTTCTTCTCTAAGATGTTCCTTCTATATGGATGGTGGCACCTACCGAGGATAAAATTGCTTGCATGGCCCGTATCTAGCCCATTCACATATCAGTGGGCCGAGACTGACACAGGCTTCTTGGAGATGTTTATTTATAAAGGGCTTGTTTAAAATACCACCTCTTCCAGAAAATCTCACCTTAGCCACCACCAGGTTCCTTTAAGAATCTGTAGTTATACCTCACCACAAGGAAACCCCAACACAGACAAAGAATAGGTAAGTGAATGTTTTTTTTTTTCCAGAAAAATTGAGAAAGTCCTAACTTAGATCACTCAGGTAAAAGATTGATTTCTTCCAGAATGTTCCACATGGCCTTTGGTAGTCTCCATATTGGTGAATAACAGTGCAAGATTCAAGTGTATTTTCATCTTTCTTTTTTCCTTCATTTCCTATTTAATAAAGTCTCAGTGTGTTGAATCTAGTTAGTAAATTATATATATTTTTTCAGTCACTTAACATTAATGAACATCTTCCCATGTTGATAAATACCAGGGCTACTACTATTACATAACATTTATTGAGTACATTCGCTATGTCAAATACTGTAGCATTGTCTCAATGACTTTTTGCCAAAACCCTATGAAGATGTCATAATGTCTTCATCTTATGGGTAAGGAAGTTGAGGAAGAGAAGAATTAACCCACTTAAAAGATCATAAGGCTTTTGAGTAGAAAAGGTAGAATCTGAAGCCAGGCAGTATGCTCCTGGAGCCTGAACTTCTCTTTTATTTATTTTTTCAGCTTATGCTTTCTAGTGCACTTTTATTTAAAGCCATTCAAAGAAATTGTTATTGATAGGAGAGGTAGACACCATAATAAACATAGCTTAAGTTTGCCTTAATGATATAGATAAAAGTTTAGAATGCCGTGGATCATCATGATTACCATTATACAGATTAGTTATAGAGAGTGTGGTACACTCTGTAGTAAATCAGTTGGCACCATCAAGAACAAGTTCTAAAAATAAAAAGCTCCACAGGAACTGTACTGGCATTCTTTTACAGTAAAGATTTCTTTACAACATTTGACTAATAATTTCCAGACTAAAGCATTTTATTCTTCACCAATATGCTACAGAATATGGACTGATGGAGTCTGCATTTTAATCACTATAATTATAAATACTATGATTAATTTAACCAATACTGTAATGTTGCACATTTTAGTTGGTTTCAATTTTTACTATAACAAATTGTGTTGCACTTAATGTCTTTGTGGTCACATCTTTACAGATTGTGGATAACCCTTTTCTTAGGACAGATTGATATCTTTCTTCTGCACATTTCTATGTCTTTGAAACGTATTACCAAACTATTCAGAAAGGTAGTACATACCTACTGCATTAAATAAAAGTTCCCTTTGCCCTCCACCCTTGACAGTGGGTCTCATTCATTTTTTAGATATTATTTATATTATGAGAAAATAATACCATCTTTCTATTTTAATTTGTGAGTTATAACATTTCATTGCACACTTACTCTATCTCTCAGTTGTATTTCTTGCTAAAGTTCTTTGCCCTGTGAAGTTTATCTTTCTTATAGATTAAGGAGCACTTTGTATATGTCTTATGTTTTGGAAATTAATACATTTAGTAAGTAAATTTAGTAGAAAGAAAAAAGTAAACTTATTCTGTATTTTTCACACCATGTTACATCTTGGTCTTCCACAATATTGATAATAAACCATAAGAAAAGATTTGTGGGCCCAGAGGATGAAAGCTTACCCACTTTAACAAAAAAAAAATATGGAAGCATTTCCCACTTTCCAAAGGAAGCCTTCACCTTCTCTTCTTGCTCTTCAGTCACAGAGAGAGGGGAGTATCAGAGAGGAGCACCCCAGCTCACTCAGTAATGAGCCATGTAATCAAACATTTGGCTTGAGAAGCCTTCATGTCATCTTTTGGGGAATCAGGAAGGCCCGAGGCCAGTATGTGAGTTTTGGACATTATTCAAATGTGGAATACCCTCGAATTTATTTATACTTATTTCCCTTTTTTTATGACTTTGGCATTATCCTTGATAATGTCACATTTCCAAGACAAAATTTCAGTAGAATTAAACTTGAACAATTCAATGTGAAATAATTGAGCACATGTAGACTTTATTTCTAAGTGACTCTGTGGGTTTGAGAGACCAGCTGGTCCAGTGGCTCATGAGGGCTGGTCACAAACTAGTAATAGGGTTTTGGGAATGCAGAGCTTAAATAGGTTACTGTTCAGTTAGTGCACTGAGTGGGACCTATGGCTAAAAGCCTGAACCTTAGGCTTTTGTAAGAAGGCTGCCCACACCCATCCATGATTGTGTGCCTGGAGATACCCTACATCTCTTTATCCCACCTGTCATAGGAGGGTTTCTCAGGAAACCAACTTTGAGATGGACTGTAGCCTGTATGATATTTATTAAGGAGTGCCCTTGGGATAAATGCTTGTGGAAGGACAGGGAAAAAAACAAGAGTGGACAGAAGTGGATTCAAGTCCAAGGAGAGATTCTACCAGCTCCACTGGGAGTTCTGCAGAGAGATGGCCTTCTGAGTTGTCCAGAGTTGATCAAGATGGCCAGGCTTTATACTTCCACAGCAATCAGTCACTGGATGTGGGATCACATAAGGGATATGAGTAAGGCAGCTCCCAGTCATGGTGGCCACCACACCTTTTTTCTCTCTGCTTCTTTGTTTCTAGGTCTTGTTCTTCCAGGTTTCCTCCACCCCAAACATCTTTGCCTGGCCCTGCTCTCTTTCGTACTGCTTCAAATATGCCTCCACTGTGACATCATCTTGACTCTTTTGTATCTGGTTTCTCTTTCCACTCTACTGAAAATAATTCCCTCACGTCACCAAAAGTATGGGTGCCCAGCCAGCTCCCTGACCCACTTTTGACTTTGGCTGCAAAGGGAGGAGACCATCACTTCCATCTCAAGCAGCTTCCCACCTCCAGTGCGGGCTGCAACTCCCAGTTTTTCTGCCTCCAGGTTCTCTCCAAGGTCAACAGGCAGGCTGTGACTCCCCCTCTTTCCTTCCTTCTCGAGGAAAGCAAATTAGTGAATTGAACAAACTTAAATCTGTTAAAGCTTATGAAAAGAAGTCCCCTGTTAGAAACTTCTCAATACTTTAACACTCTTTATTGTGGATTGTTTGTGACAAACCTCCAAACTGATATAGATGAAGAATATGTACAAGGCTGGAAACATTTTTTTGGTGCCCAGTACAAGAAAGAGATGTGAGATCCTACCCTGGCTGGTGTGGCTCAGTGAGTTGAATACTAGCCTGGGAACCAAAAGGTAGCAGTTTTGGTTCCCAGTTAGGGCACATGCCTGGGTTGTGGGCCAGGTCCCCAGTTGGAGGCGTGCAAGAGTCAGCCTACCGATATATCTCTCACACATTGCTGGTTTCTCTCCCTCTCTTTCTCCCTCCCTTCCTTGGTCTCTAAAATAAATAAATAAAATCTTTTTTAAAAATGTAGGACCCTAATGGGGTTATCACTCTTTTATCTTTACATATTGTCTTCTTCCTTGAGCCATTACGACATCTGTGACACTGAAGTAAGCTGGATCAGCAGTGTGTAAGGGGCCAGCCCAGTCACCTTCCCAAGGCTTGTGGTGCTGCCATCCTGGGGTAGGTTGGCTGCTGCTTTGCCCTGTCATGAGATATTGTGGTGGGTGCATTTGATCCTAACTTTTCTTTACCCCGTCTCAGCTCACTCCTCATGTTAAAATCAGGTCACTGCTCCCATGTGGAGAGTGGTGTTCACGGGGGCCAGGAAACAGCAAGCTGGTGGCCAAGAACCTGTCCCAAGGAGGCAGATGAGTAGGGGGACCATGTGTGGGATGAGAACCAAAGGCCCTGGCACATACCCAATTTCACATAAGCCTTCACTTACAAACCACAAATTCAAAGTAATATGAGGCATTTCAAGACAATAAACAGAACAATAAATCCCATGAGGAGTTCCTTTACTGCTTCTAGCTCTGCCGACTCATATCAGTTCTAGTCTCAGATTATTGAGTGCCCAATGGAAATTTCTGCCTGTTAACTATCACTTTCAAATCCAGTAAATCCATATTAAAACTGTTCAAATTCATCTCCAAAGTAGCATCTTGTCTGATTTTATCCTTACTGGCAAAAGTACCACCATTCACTCAGGCCAAGTTTAAATTGGGGAAATCACATTTGTTTCATCTTTCAGAAGTGTTGTTGATTAACACAGCCAAGTATCAATCTATTGAATTTCCCAGACTCATAGATACAGAGAACAGACTGAAAGCTGTAAGAGGGGTGTGGGGGATTGGGGGTGCTGGGTAAAATAGGTGAAGGGATTTTAAATAAAAGGAAAAAAACTCATAGATACAGGCAACAGTATGGTGATTACCAGAAGGAAAATGGGATGTGGGGAAGTAGAAGACAATAAAGCAGAGATAAATGGTGACAGAAGGAGACTTGATTTTGGGTGGTGAACACACAATACAATATACAGATGATGTATTATGGAATTCTTCATTTGAAACATATATAATTTTATTAATCAATGTAACCCTAATACATTTAATAAAGATATAACAATAAAAAGTAAAAAAGTATTGGTTTTCCCTCTTCCCTCCTACATGTGTTTACACACATGCACATACACACACACTCCTTCCTTTCATTGGGTTGCTCCTGGTATAATGAGACTTGGTTCCTGTTTCTGAGTGTGGCCTGAGGTAGCACGGGCCTAATGACATTTCTGACGACTGCCTTGTTCATGGTCACATACACTTCTCAGAAACTCTGTCTTTGAGATCCTATTTTCGCTTCTATAGTTCCAGAAGAAACTCCATAGTCCTGGAGATTATTTGATTTTATTTATCCTTCTTTTAGGCTTTTAAAAATGTATTCATTATCATTTGAATATAGTTATAAATTATTGTAAAATTCTATTTGCACTGATGTAAAAAGTAAATCACAAAGGCATTTTGAAGTGTTTGTTGTTGGCTTTCATCTTTTGCTTTTTCACCTTTTTTTTTACAATAATTTTATACAGGATTTCACTTGGGTCATTTTCTGGTTCTCATTTTTACATTAAATTAGATTTCTGGAACTTTCAAAAAGAAGGCATGATGTAGGGTTGTCTTATAATTTCATGGTTCCAGAAAATTTCTTTTGTTGCTAATGTGTTTTAACAAACCTGGTGGCTGACTTTTGGAGATCTTTAGGGTCTGGACCTTCCCTATACATTGTCTCTCTCACCATTGTCCCATTTAGGTGGGATTATCATCTCTGCAGTTTACCCTTTGGTATGTTCTGAAGGAATCTGGGGCAGCAGATTTGAGAATGTATTGGTTCCATCCACTCCAGCTCCTGTGGACATTAACTCGGTACCTTGAAGAATACAAATACCTCTCATTTGTATTCTCAAATGTCTCTCATTTCAGCCACTGGTTTTGAGGAAGTAACTGGTTTCAGGACTTTTACATGCTCCCTTAAATCCTACTGCTTCTCATGTAGAGAAGCTGACACCATGGAGATCCTGAAGCTGTTAGGTGGTTTATATTCATCCACTGATGTTTTGGGGTTCATGGGATTTTGGTTTCTCTACTCTAGTTTCTTTGTGTGTTTTGATGGAAGCTTCAAGGGATTAAATGATTGTGTCACCCTTAATGCCATCGTCCTCTACACCCTCTTTAAACACTGGTATCTTCATCACCCCTGAGTAAGAAAGGCCATTAAACATTGCAATATTTCACAAACACTTTTATCACATATTATTAATGGAAAAAGGCTTGACTCTACCTTGGTCACCTTGTCTACTGTGTGACCCTAGGCAGGGCTGTGAGTTTCTCTCAGACTTGGTGTCTTCATCAATAATGAGAATCACCCCTACTACAATACAGGATAGATGTGAAAAAGAAATGAATCATTGTAGAAATCACATTTCAAATTGTAGAATTCACACTGTAAGGCATTATTGTCATCATTATTAGTGGAGATAGTCATCAGCCTGAGTATCTATGTTGAAAACACAACTTGAGTAATAAGGATAAAATTTGTAAATATATCAGTGGCTTTGCTATTAGTGACTTTCCCCCAATTCTGTAAAGCAAGGGTGTCCAACTCATGGCCCAAGGGCCGCATGTAGCCCAGGATGGCTATGAATGCAGCCCAACACAAAATTGAACATTTACTTAAAATATTTTTTTTTTTGCTCATCAGTTTTGTTAGAGTTTGTGTGTTTAATGTATGGTCCAAAACAACTTTTATTCTTCCAGTGTGGCCTTGAGACGCTAAAAATTTGGACACCCCTGCAGAGTTCATTTGCCTCAAGTAGAATTAGAATCATTACAACAAGAATGCCAAGACAGAGACAATGTCAGATTTTTGATATATAAAGGAGAATTTTAAATTTTCAACTGAAATGTTGAAAGTCAGGCTCTGGGGAGAGACAGAAGTATTTTCTAAATTTCTTTAGCTCCATTAGCATATCAATAGTCCCATTTTGACCCTTAGGCAACAACAGGACATTTTATTATGAGTTATGGGTAGAGGAAATCTTAAGATGTGATATAAGGAAAGTCCATACCACATGGTAAGAAGATAAAGGATGATAATTTTATTGTCCTGGGGACAAAGGGAAGAGGCAGGTTGTGCAAGGTGCAAATGTTCTGGATTCCCACTTGAACCAAAATCCTGCAAAGGATGTGTTAGATATTTTGAAGAACTAAAGTTAAAGGCAAGGGACTTATTTCCTTTTCCCAATATGGGTGCTGGATGGAGACTACCTCGTAGGGTGGCTTGATGGCTACATGAGTGCAAAAATGAATGGTGAAGCAGTAGAAAGCAGAGGTGGCCAAGACAGATGATCTTGAGTTAGTATTCCTAAACCCCTTGTAGTTTTTAGTACAGAAAGAGCCACAAGTCTCACATGCTCAAATGGATAGGGTGGCAGTTATTCCCATTATCTGTTGCTGCTCTAAAATCCACCCCAAAACTAAGTGGTATAAAATAACAACCATTTTATAATGCTCAAAGATTCTAAGGGTCAGGGATTCAGAAAAGGTCCTGTGGGAATGAATTATCTTTGTTCTGTGATGTCTGAGATCTCAACTAGAAATAGTCAAATTCCTGGGGCCTGGAATCATGTCAAGGCATCTCTATTCTTGTGTCTGGTGCCTGGGCTGGAATGCTGAAGTATGGGAACTATTGCCTGGAGCACTTATATTTGGGCATTCCATGTGACCCGAGCTTCCTCACAACAGGACATCCTTGGAACAGTTGACACATAACATGGCAGTTCATGTTTTTAACAGTGAGTGTTTTAGTGTAATTAGGCCAATGATTTCATGGTTTTTTATAACCTAGCCTCAAAAGCCACATAACCAAACTTGAGTCGTAATCTAGTGATCAAAGTAGAGTACTTAATGTGTAACCACAAATCTGCCTAGATTCAAGGGGGAAGAATAGAGACATCTCTCCTCAGTGGAAAGAGTACCAAACATTTGCAGTTATGTTTTAAATCTATCAACAACATAGTTAAGAGTGTGGCTGTGGAATTTGCACCATGGCAAGGAGGAAATTCTAATAACTGGGAACTGCAGGGTACATTGCCAGGCTGAGGACAAGCTAGAAGCCAGGGGACTCACAGTGCCAGTATGAATCAGGGTGGCATGAGTCAATAAGAAGAGACCACCTGACATTTAGTGAACTAGAGTAAGACCTTGAGATCTCCATGTGTAGAGGCTGGCAGAGGACACCAGCAAGGCTCAAAGACGTGGATTTCATAAGCCACATCTCAGCTGAACCAAGTGGTCCACACAAGGACTAGACCAACTGCATAAGGATGGACAGGAGTCAAAAGAGACTTATCTGACAAAGTCAGCTGTCTCTGGAAGGAGGTAGGGAAAATATAAAAGGAGATTAAGTTTGTACAGTACTAAGTATTTTACTGTAGAGACCTTTTAAAAACAGACAATGATTAATTAAACCAAAGGAGGTCAAAATGCTGTAAATTAGCAATCACATGTCTCTCCACTGGAGTGGAAGCAGGGCTTTTGAGACAGATGGGATCAGTTCTAGGAAATAAAGAAGCTATATTATTCTTGAACATCTGATTGAAGTGAATATGAAGCCCTGACAAACCAGTAAAGGAGACTTCCACATATGCTTTTCCCCACATATCACTTTTTATTATCTTTAAAGTTCATATTTGTTTTTAAGATTACTCACTAAGGTCTCTTTACTATGCTATAAACTTCATAAGGACAGGTAGAGTGGTTATAAAACATAGCCACAGATTTGTGACACTCTCCCACGGAGAGGCAGGGTCTATGCCTTTTGCCCTGGAATCTAGGGTTTGTGACTCACTTCTTGTAGGGAATCGATTTGCCTGGCAATGGCAATTGTAGCTCAGCCCTATGGAAAAGCCCATAGGTGCATGGTGGCATCCAGGAACCAAACCCATGGATTGGTTCTCTCGTGGGAAATCAGGCCTGCATTATAACTAGGCTGCTTTGTGACTTACTCTTGCTAAAACTTCCTCACCCTGAGTTGAGGCAGCAAATGCTTACTGCATATCTTTAAAGTAGCTTCCTGAAGTCTGTGCTAATTCTCCCAAGGACTGAAGTATAACCAGACCAATTATTCTTACCATTCCCTTGCATTTGCAACATTTTTTCTTGTTAATACGTGAGAAGTAATCAGTAACATCCCTTCCATTGCTATCTGTAAAAAGTAATTACCTAAAGCAAAACCAAGTATAATGAATGAAAACCTTCTTTGATGTATGCTATTAGAAAGCCAATAAAAGCTTTTTAAGGCAAGGGTCGAGGCACTCTCCCCTTGAGAGAGTGGCCGTGCCATCCATTTTTCTCCACAGGACTTGATAGTCCATGTGAATTTGTCTTGTCTCATCCATAATGCCCCGGACACTGCGGGCCAGTGTCCACATCAACTTCTAATCTACAGAATGTGTTGGAAGTGATGCCATGGTACTTCCAAGGTGAAGTCATGACAGGCCATGCAGATTCCAACTTGTACAATAGAACATCTGAGTCTTGAGCCACAGGTAGGAAGTCTGAATCCTCCTCAGGCTGCCATGCTGTGTGGAAGACCAAGCCACATGGAGAGGCCTTATGTGGGCATTTCTGTCAGCCATCTCATGCTTGGAGTCCATCATCCTAGTCTAGGTACCACATGCAGGAGTGAAGATACCTCCAAACGAGAGTACTTATTCATATCTCCCAGCTGAGGCTTCAGACTTGGAGAGGCAGGCACAGCTGCCTTCCCTTTGCCCTGTCCAAATTCCTGACACAGAATCCCTAGCACAATCAAATGGATATTGCTTCATAGTACTAGGTTTTCGGATGGTTTATTGCATAGCAGTAAATCACAGAAGAGCAGGGATGGAGTCACTGTTTCTCCACTGTGTTCTCAACTTTAAAAGACATCTGAAAGAAGATGCTTAATGTGTAACTGGAAATTGGGCTAATCTGTTTTCATCAGAACATTTGAAGGCCTTAGTTGCTCTAATGGGGGCCCATTATTGCTTAGACATACTCAATTTGAATGCATTTTTCAAATAAAGTAAAAATATCATAACATCACATTTTGGAGAATTTGGTTACATAATTGGGAGGTCAATTTTCCTCCTTATTTAAAAAAGAATAAGCTTTGGTAAACAGAAACCCAAAGCAAACACACAAACAAATAAATATACACACAGAGATGTAGACACAGACCCACACCCACACACACATCCAAGATCAAGCTTTCTCTCAATCTCTAGCATTAAGGGTATATTTTTGTCTGATGTGACTAGACGTAGTTGAGGAAATAGCCAACATTTCTTAATGAGAACATCTTTAAATGCCAGAAGTTTAGGAGAAAGAAACATGATACTGAAAATCTCTTTGAGGCAGCCCCTTTGCCTTGGTGAGTCCAGAGCCCAGACACCTCCATCTACCTCCACTACTCCTTCAAACCCCCACTGATTTAGTTCTAGTCCCTCAGTTGAAATCTTCACTTAGCTCTGGCTACATTGTTCTTCAGTTTGGAGAAGATATCAGTGGGCACAGAGCCTGGGGAGACGTGGATTGTCAGTTGGAAATGCCATTGGATTATGAGAAGAAATGAGATTCAGGGAGATTGAATCCAGAAGGTAGTACTGGACTGGGCCACTAGCTTCACAGAGTGATGGCAAGGTGAGCTGAACTGAATCTTGTGGCAGCATGATGGTGGATGTGAGAAGCAAGGCTGGCAGATGGGATGGATACAGGGACACTGAACTTCAGAGAATGATAGGATAGGAATAAGGGGGCCCACGCTAGGGGCAATGACAATGTGATCGGGGTCAAGCCAGTCCAATCAGTAGGTCCACAAACACAGGTGGTGAGTGCACTGCATTCTTCTCCCTCAAGAATAATTTTCTGGAGCTGTTTTTGAAACTGCAGGGAGATTTGAGATTTCAGCATCCAGAGAAATGTGATAAATAATGCTTTCATTGAAATCCAGCATTTTAGACAGCGCAAAGCATCCCTGCCTAAGAGGCACCCTTCTCAGCCTTCCTATTTCAGCCGCTGCACTGGGGAAAAAGAAGGCCCTGGATGGGAACAAGTGTTTCACAAAATTCTTGAGCCCCTGCATTGCCAGCTCTGCTTCCATATGAGGTGAGTGGGCATGTGTGGCCGGGCAATCTTTTTAAAGGGAATCTCTGTACAATTGGCTTCCTGTCTGTTACCAATACTCTCTCTTGGTAGAATTTTCCTTTAAAAAGCTTCAAGAAGTCAGATGCAAAGCCCCCCTCTCCTGACCTTTTCAGTGTTATTTTTAATGTGCCTGGAAAGAATCATATGTATAAAAATAAGATTTTCTGACAGTAAAAATGAATAAAATAATAACTACTATTTACTGACTGCCTACCATGTGCTTAAGTCCTTAGCTAATCCTTACAATAACCTCATGAGGTGGATGGTATTATAATCCATTTTGCACAGGAGAAATCTGAGGCACAGAGAGGTTAAGCATTTTGTGCAAGGCCACATAGTAAGCAAGTGGCAGAGCAAGATTTGAGCCCAAACTCACTAACTGAACATACTACAAGAAGCATTTTTGTATATCAATTAGACCTTAATGAAACTCTAAAAAAATTCTAGCTTAGGGAGTTTGGGTCTAGCATCCATACTATATTCTAATATCAGTTACCCTCTAACACTATCTGGCTGCATTCAAGATTTTGATTTTGAATTCATCTTGCAAAAAGACCTTTTAATTTGCTCATAGACTTTCACTCAACCCACATTTTAATTAACTTTTTCTACCTGGAAACTACGTTGAAAAAGAGGATAAACTTTTACAAGACACTATTTCAAATGCTGTGTTTCAGCAAAGAAGTCCATGACTTTCACATAGCCCAGGCACAAAATGAACTGAAAGAGAATATTCTGATGAATTGCTACAGCTAAAGATTTTCAATATCTATATGTATGCATCACTTCTTAAAAAAACATTTATTTATTTATTTAATTTTTTTTTAGGAAGGGGAAGAGAAGAAGAAAGAGAGGGAGAGAAGTATTAATATGTGGTTGCTGCTGGTGTGCCCATTACTGGGGACCTGGCCTGCAACGTGCGCATTTTCCCTAGACTGGGAATCGAACACATGACCCTTTAGTTTGCAGGCCAGCACTCAATTCACTGAGCCACACCAGCCAGGGCTATATGTGTGCTTCTTGAAAAAAAGAAAGTATACCCTAGTTAAGGTTGTGGTCATATAACTACACATTTGTCAAAAGCTATATAACCACATACAAGAAAATTAAATTTTAGTATGTTAGTTGGAAAATTAAAACATTTAAATGAGAGGGTATAATAATTTTTTACTAATATTTCAAAAGAAGATCCTTTTCTTGTCACTGTCTTCCTGGAGTGGAGTTGTGGGAGTTCTTTATATATTTTGCAGATCAAACTCTTGTCTGAAATATCATTGGCAAATATATTTTCCCATAAAGTTGGTTCCCTTCTCATTTTGTTAATGTTTTCTTTAGCCATGCAGAAGCTTTTTAATTTGATGAGGTCCAATTTGTTTATTCTTTCCTTTATGTCCCTTGCTCCAAGGGACATATCAGTGAAAATATTGCTCCATGGAGTACATGAGATTTTCCTACCTATGTTCTTCTCTAGGATTTTTATGGTATCAAGACTTATATTTAAGTTTTTTATCCATCTTGAGTTTATTTTTATGTCTGGTATAAGTTGGTGGTTGACTTTCATTTTTTTTTTTTTTGCATTTATCTGTCCACATGTCCCAATGCCATTTGTTGAAGAAGCTATTTTTACTCCATTTTATGTTTCTGTCCAATTTGGCAAATATTGACTATAGAGACTTAGGTTTATTTGTAGACTCTTTATTCTGTTCCATTCTGATCTTATATCAGTATTAGACTCTTTTGATTATTGTGGCACTGTAATATAGTTTGATGGCTGGTATGGTGACGCCTTGTACTTTGTGGTTCTTTTTCTAAGTTGCTGTAGCTATTCAGGGTCATTTATGGTTCCATAGAGTTTTTTCTTTTTGAAATGTTTGTTCTATATCTGTGAAATATGTCATTGGTATTTTAATAGGCATTGCATTGAATCTATGAATTGCTTTGGGTAATATTGACATTTTGATGATGTTAATTCTTCTAATCTATGAACACTGTATATGTTTCCATTTGTTTGTGTCTTTCTTAATTTCTTTCTTCAGTGTTGTGTAGTTTTCTGAATACAGATATTTTACCTCCTTGGTTATGTTTATTCCTAGGTACATTATTTTTCTTGATGCTATATCAAATGAGATTTTTCTCCCTGATTTCTGTTTCTGACATTTCATTGCTGGTGTGCAAAAATGCCTTTGATTTCTGAATATTGACTTTGTATCTCACTTTTCTACCAAATTCTCTCTTTAGGTCAAGTAATTTTTTGGTGGAGCCTATGGGGTTTTCTATGTACACTATCATGTCATAGTCAGTTTCACTTCCTCCTGTCCAATTTGGATGACTTTTATTTCTTTTTCTTGTCTGATTGCTGTGGCTAGGACTTCCAATACTATGTTGAATAGAAGTGGTGAAAGTGGACATCCTTGTCTTGTTCCTGATCTTAGTGGAAAAGCTTTAATTTTTGTCCATTGAGTATGATGTTGGCTGTAGTTTTTCATAAATGGCCTTTATTATATTGAGGTATGCTCCCTCTATTCCCACTTTTCTCAGTGTTTTTGTCATAAACAGGTGCTATACCTTATGAAATGCTTTTTCCACATCTACTGATATGATAATGTGATTTTGACTTTCCTTTTGTTTTTGCAATGTAGTATGTTTATTGATTTGCAGATACTGTACCATCCTTGCATCCCTGGGATGAATCTCACTTGATCATTGCATATGATCTCTTTGATGTATTGCTAGCTTTCCAGTACTTTGTTGAGGTTTTTAGCATCTGTGTTCATCAGTGATATGGCCTGTAGTTTTCTTTCTTTGTTGTATCTTTGTCTGGTTTGGGGATTAGGATGATGTTTACCTCATAAAAAGAGTTTGGAAGTCTTCTTTCTTCTTTTTTTAAAATTTTTTAAATTTTTTATTTTGAATAGTCTGAGAAGTACAGGGATTAGCTCTTCCTTAAATGTTTTGTAAAATTCTCCTCTGAAACTGACTGGTGGCTGGCTTTTGTGCAATAGGAATTTTTGATTACTGCTTCAATTTCACCAGCTGTTATAGGTCTGTTTAGACTTTCTGCTTCTTCTTCATTCAGTTTTGGAGGATTATATTTTTGTAGAAATTTGTCCATTTCACCCAGGTTTTCAAATGTCTTGGCATATAGTTGTTCATAGTAATTGCTTAAAATCCTTTGTATTTCAATGGTATCAGTTGTACTCTGTTCCTTTTCATTTATGATTTTATGTATTTCAGTCTTCTCTCTTTTTTCTTGATGAATCTCATTAAAGGCTTGTCAATTTTATCTTTTCAAAGAACTAGCTCTTAGATTTATTGATCCTTTGAATTGTTCTTTTAGTCTCCATGTCATTTAATCTTCTCTGATCTTGGTTATTTCCTTCCTTCTACTCTCTCTGGGCTTTCTTTGTTTTTGTTCCTCCAATTCTTGAAGATGTAGGGTTAGGTTGTTTATTTGAAATGTCTCTATGTTTTTTAGGTAGGCCTGTATTGCTATGAACTTCCCTGTCAAGACTGCCTGTGTTTTGGACTGTTATATGTTAATTTTCATTTGTTTCCAGAAACTTTTACATTTCTTCCTTGATCTCACTCTTAATCCATTCATTGTTTAATAGCATGCTACTCATTCTCCATGAGTTTGAATGTTTTTGAGTTTTTTTCTTGAGGTTGGTTTTGAATTTCTAACCCTTGTGGTCAGAGAAAATGCTTTATATGATTTCAATCTTCTTGAATTTGTTGAGGCCTGTTTTGTGTCCTATTGTGTGGTCTATATTTGAAAATGTTCCATGTGCATTTGAAATGAATGTGTATTTTGCTTCCTTGGGATGACAGGGTCTATATATATCAATTAAGTCCATTTGATCTATGGCATTGTTCAATGCCACAATATTCTTATTGATGTTTTGTTTGGAAGAGCTATCCATTTTTGACACTGGCATGTTAAAATTCCTAGTATGATGCCTTGGCTGGTGTAGCTCAGTAGACTGAGCACAGACTTGCAAACTAAAGCATCACCAGTTTGATTCCCAGCCAGGGCACATGCTTGGGTTGCAGGCCATGTCCCCAGCAGGGGGTGTGCTAGAGGCAACCACACATTGATCCTTCACTTGCCCTCTTTTTCCCTCCCTCCTTCCTCTAAAAATAAATAATTTCTTAAAAATAATAAAATTCATAGTATAAGTATGTTACTGTCTATATCTTTCTTGAAGTCCTCCAAGAATTTCCTTATATAATTGGCTGCTCCTATGTTGGGTGCATATATATGTTTACAATGTTTATGTCTTCCTGATGGTTTCTTCCTTTGTATGTTATGAAGCTTCCTTCTGTGTCTCTTCAGGTGGCTTTTGCCTTGGAGTCTATTTTGGCAGATTTAAGTATTTCTACCCTGGCAGGATTTTTGATTGTTTGTTTTTTTTCTTTTTATTTGCCTGGAATACTTTTTTTCCCCCAATTCTTCACTTTCAGTCTGTGTAGGTCTTTTGTTTTGAGGTGGGTCTCTTGTAGGCCGCATATGTGCGGGTCATGGTTTCTTATCCACTCAGCTACTTTATGTCTTTTGATTGGAGCATTTAACCCATTTATATTTAAGATTATTATTGATAGGTACTTGTTCATTGCCCTTTTACTCCCTTTGTACCTTTGCTCCTCTCTCTATCACTATTTTTCTTCCTTTTCTTAAAGCAGTTCCTTTAGCATATCTTGCAGAGCTGGTTTGGTGGAGGTGTATTGTTTTAGCCTTCTTTTGTCTGGGAAGTTCCTTATTTTGTCTTGCATTTTAATTGAGAGCCTTGCTGGATAGAGTAGTCTTGGTTGCAGGCCTTTGCTTTGCATTACTTGGATACTTCTTCCCATTCCCTCCTGGCTTGTAATGTTGCTGTTGAAAAGTCAGCTGTTATCCTTATTGGGGCTCCCTTTTGTGTTACTTCCCATTTCTCTCTTGTTTCCTTTATTATTCTCTCTTTGTCATGGAATTTTGCCATTTTAATTATGATGTGTCTTGCAGTGTCTCTTTGGTTCCTCTTGATTGGGACTATGTGTGTTTCCTCAATATGTGTGGCTTTTTCTTATCAAATTAGGGAAATTTTCCATCATTGTTTTTTCAAACAGGTTTTTTATTCCTTACTCCTTTTGTTCTCCTTCTGGTATCTCCCTTATAGGGCTATTATTAGGTTTCATGTTGCCCTGCATTTCCCTTAACCCATCTTTGTTCTTTTGGAGCCTATTTTCCTTTTCTTGCTCTTTTAAGGAGTTTATTTCTACCCTGTCCTCCAGCTCACTGATTCAGTCCTCTGCTTCATCTAACCATCTACCTTTGATTCCTTCTAGTGTGTTCTTCAATTCAGAAATTATATTCTTCATTTCCCCTTGGCCATTGTTCATTGTTTCTATGTCCTTTTTTATGTTGATATAATTTTCAGTAAGTTCCTCATACCTCCCTGTAGTTTTTGGTGATTCACACTGAGCTCATTGGACTCTCTTATAACCACTGTTTTGAACTCAGTATCTGATAGTTGACTTACCTCTAGTTCATTTAGCTTTCTTTCTGAGGATCCTTCCTTTCCTTTCGATTAGGGGGTTGTTTCTTTGACTTTCCATTATTTGTGAGACTCTTCTTGTTTGCTTCTGCTTCTTAAATTGATCTGTTTTGACTTTCTGACTTTGGGAGTGAACTTCAATGGCAGGAGACCTGTGAGATTCAGTGGTGCAGTCTCCTTCATCACCTGAACTTGATGCTCTTGGGATGCCCTTTATGCCTTTTATGCTTGTTTCCTTGATGTAATTGGGTTTTGATTGTTGTGTCTTTCATTGGTGGTTACTCCCCTCCAGCTGGTTGAATCAGAGTCACTCTGTGCACCACATCTTATGTACGGTTGTGAAGGTGCTGTCAGAACAGAGCCACAAAGCCTAGGAAAGAAATCATCACCCACAAATAGCCTCCTTCAATCCCACTATCCACAGCAAATGATCCAATATTAATAAGGCTTTAAAGAGATTATTACTATATTAAGAAAGAAGAGCCGATATAAGATGGCCTATTAAAAGAAAAATGATTTTGAGAGGGTAGAAGGAAGAGCACTAATAACAGTTGGGAGTTGGAGCAATGGAAAGAGAGAAGGTAAAATTTACATCATGAATAAAAATGAGTGAAAAATGTGGAATGTAAAATGAGTATAGAAGTGTATAGTATTTTGCTTAAACAGCAATCAAAATAAAATAAAATAAAATGATAGAGAGAAAGAAAATAGTAAATAATTAATAAACATATAAGAGCCAAGTTGGAGAGAAAAAATAACCACTGTACTATCAACAACAAATGAACTAAAATTAGCCTATGTAGATGAGCTAGGTGGTATGGGAATAAGAGAGAAAAAAGAAACAAAGAAAAGTCTAAGAGATGTTTAGAGGAATGGGAAATGATTTTGAAATGAGAGAAGGAGAAGGAATACTAAGAGTGAGGAATAAAAACCAGGCTAAATGAGGGCAAAATTAAAATTTGGTATGTAAGGAAAAAGAAAAAGAGAGAATAAAGAAAAATAAAAGGAAGGGTAAGGAAGAAATAGAAGAAAGATAAACAAGAAAAAAAAGCAGGCTAAGACAGCAAAATTAAAATTTGAGATGAAAAAAAAGAGTAGGAGAGTGGACCAGTAAAATTTGATATTTGAAATACAGAATTAGTGAAGCTCTACAGACAAAATTGAAAACACAATGCAACAACAACTACCTTACCCACAACCAACCAGCAAAGATTGGTAAAGGTGGAGAGAGAATGCAGGTATTTTAAGAGCAGGGAAACAGGATGTGAGATGACCCTTGACAAGAAAATTGGTTTTGTGTATCTGGACCAGGGAGAAATAGAGTGTGGAATGGAAACAAGTTGTAGCAACAGAGAAAACAGAACTTGAAATGAAAATAATATGAGGAAAGAGGAAGGTAAAATGAGCTAAGAGAAAGGAGGGGCAAAATACTATAGTATAAAATCTAGTGACTTAATGTGTACAGACTTGCTGGACAAGAAGTAAATGTTAAAAAGCTATGCAGGAAAGAAAATATCACAAATCATGGAGAAGACTACAGTGGCTTTAGACTTGGTAGCCTCTGTATCTACCACTGCTTTTCTTTATGCATCTGCCTCTGATGATGTTGGATGACGCCATCTGACCTTAGGCAGCCTGTTTGGTATTTCCAGGTATCTGTTCTCTGTGGCTGTCTCCTTCAGTTGTTAATCTGGTCACTCTACACTCAGTGGTCAGGTTTAAGAACAGTAGGGTGGGGCAGAATTCCTCCTGGGGTGGGGGCTATTGTTTCCCCTCAGGCTGCTGCTGCTCAAAGGGGAGTGGCCTACCTGAGCAAGATCATTGCTGCTACATGGGGAATGGCTCAGCACCAGGATCCCAGTGGCTACTTTCTCAGTTCTTTTCCCATTGCCTCTGCCACTATTCTCTCCTCAAATCTCTCTAGTCCACTCTTCACCCCCTTTTGCCAGGAATCTATTATTGTGGCTATTTCCTTTGGTTGCTAATCTAGTCACTCTGCACTCAGCAGTTAGGCTTAAGCACCACAGGTCAGGGCAGAGAGCCTCCTAGGGTTGGGGTTATTGTTTTTCCTCAGGCTGCTGCTGTTTGGAGGGGGGTGGTCTGCCCGAGCACACTGGCTGCTGCCATATAGGGGAGGATTCAGCACTGGGATCTCTGTGTCTACTCTCTCAGTTATCTTTCCAGAGCTTCAGTCCTTAGTTTCTCCTCAGGTGTCACCAGCCCACTCTTCTGCCTTTTTCAGAGCCCAGAGTAAGTGGCTACAAATGAAAATTTGTGTGTTGGCCCTTTAAATGGCTCTTGCGTCTTCAGTCATCTTTCTCTGTTGCCATTCTTTCACTGTTATGAACTATGCCACGTGGATATCTTTGTAGATAACCTACTAATCACCTATTCTGGGGATGGGGGTATAATTGTAAAAGAATTTCCTGTGTCACAGAAGATGCCCATTTTCAAAACTTTCTGACACATTGGGTCGTTGTTCTTCCAAAGGCTGCACCAATCTACTTTCCCACCAACAATGTTTGAGCCCCTGTCTTGGTCTTGGTCACGGCAGTTTTTGTGACCTGGCTACATTCAGCTGTTAAGCACTTAAGTCAAATAATTAACTGAGGCTGAGTATGCCTCAAGGATCATGGGCAACTCATTCATGTGGGTTCCTGGTGATTCCAAAATGCACCATCAAGCAGGAAAAAGAGGAGACATTGTGCCCCCTAGGACTGTCCAGACTGATGTCCACTCTGGACCTTCTTATGGCACAATAGAAAAATGGGCTGGTTTGTGGTGCATGCTTATGGGGAGGAAAAATAAAACAAGATTTATGTATTGAGAATGAAAGAAATACTGAATATTGAAGAGGCATAAATCACCAAAATAGGATATATCCATATCATCATAATGAGAAAAATACTTCATTTACCTACATTTATATACACTCCATTCATTTATATTTTAGGAGTTTGAGCTTTACCCTTAAAAAATCTCTTGTTGTGGAAATGGGGGTGTTAGCTAATGCTGTGGTAGTAATCATTTTGTAATATATAAATATATCAAATTAACATGTATATGCCTAAAACACACAGTCAAATATGTCAAGTATATCTCAATACAACTGGGAAAAAATACATGTCCTATAAATAGACTGGGTTGATGATGATAATTTAAAAAGCCAGTGACCTGTAAATTCCTCCCTGCCAGCACCTTCTGCATTCATGGTCATGTTACTCCCATTTTGCAGGTAAGGCTGGAGTTGCTGGGTTGTTAATGATCTGCTCAGAAACAGCACAGGAGTGAGTGATAGGAGTGAGCCTAAAATACTTTATCCACACCAGGGCACAGAGCATGTAGATTAAAATAAAATGAGCCTAACAGAGGTTTCACCAGTTCCAGATTGTTGCTTCTCTTTGCAGCAACCGGCTTTGAAGAAAGCCACCTTCCAGGGATCAGAGGAATCTGTCCCAGCTTTGAGAAAAGCTATGATGAAGACATTTTTGCATTTGTAATAAGTTCTGCTTTCCAGCTTTCTAGACATGCTAAGTAGCTCACCCATGGAATACACATAGGATAAAGCTTACCTGTCCTGTAGGTGGAAAGAGAGAGAGGGCTGCAGCTGTCGATACCGACAGCTGCAGCCTCAGCTACTACTGGGGAGGGGGCATCTATTGTCTTTATTTGAAAGCCACATAGATGTGAGTGCAGCCTGTGGAGAAATTCCTTCTCAGGTAGCCACTCTGAACTGCATTTCATATACAGTTTTGAGAGGCCTGGCACTGAGGAGGGCTTCCCAGATGTGATATCTAGGATTGGATCCCAGGCCTAGAATGGAATTCTCTGTCTGGTTAGTCCTTATGTCACTTCTGTCTTCTCCATGCTTGGATCCACTGTCTGCTTCAATACTTGGTCTTCCACAGCTTCTCCCAAGCTAGATGCCAGGCAACACCCACCTGTGCAGGAGGAGTTTGTTGGTCTGGATCTAGAAGGTGTGAAAGTCTGGCCTCTATGCAGTGTCCTGTCTCTCCCAGGCAGTGACAGCCTCTTGGCTTGCTCTGTTGGCAGTGGCTGCCTTGGGGTCCCACCAATTCATCACATCTGGAATTTGCAGTTGCTGCAGGCAGCACAATCTCTGGCACTCTGCTGGGTTGTTGCATTTGGAAGTGATTTGTGACTCAAAAAGGCTGTAAATCAAGGAAAGTCTGAAATGTTGCTCTCTTCTATTTCTGGCCACCCACTTTCTGAGCCAAGAAAGTGAATCTGGACAAGCTGAGGCAAAGTGAAACTGAAGTTGAGAAAGATGGTAGCCAGCATGATGTGGGTGGTGGGGTGAGAAATCTCTTCATCCTGCTCAGCCTGGTAAGCTGTCATCTAGGATGTCTGGGTGGGGCCTTGCCAGTTCCCTTTGTCTTTCTGTCTGCCTTGCTTGGCATCCATTTTCTGTCTCTGTATGGTTGTTCCTCCCAAGCCCTGCAAGTGCCTGATGGCATCTTTTGCTACTACAGACATCACCTTGATTTCTCAAGCTGGGCATGGTTTTATTTTCTTCTCTGCCTGGAGACCACACCATATTTCTTTTCTTCTTCTCCCAAGTTCATAGCCCTTTGCAGAGTGTGAAGGCTTTTTACATAGTTAGGGTCCTTGGCTGTTTTTCTCCACTTGAGCTGCTGTCCCACTTCTGTTCTTACTTCTCAAATCCAACCGGAGGGTGAACTTTCCTATCAGTGTATTTCAACTGCACATTGCCAACTGCATGTCAGATGGCGACGTTAGAAACAGCTTTCCCCAATGATCCAGAAAAATTTCCATTTTTCACAGGTTTTCTCCATGACTTGGTTTTACACATGACTATTGTTTTCTATAAAGACCACATTATTCAATCAATCCTGCTTCCTTCCTGACTCCCAGTCTCCCTGCAGGGCTATCCACCTTCACGTTCTTTTGCCCTCCTTCCCACCAGCCCCTCCCTTATGTGGGCTGTGCCAACAATGCAGCAGGAGGAATTTCTGGAAGGAGGCCAAGTTTGGCTTCAGATCATTTCTCTCAACACACACTGGCCTCTGAAAAACAGATTCTGTTTGTCATTTCGTTTGCTCTCCCAGCATTGTGCCATTCCAATGGTAATGCTGATGGATTTCAAGCTTGCCTCGTAGAGTAATGCACAAGGTTTTCATAAGCACATTAATCTTAAAAGAAAAACTGTCAGATGCAAACAATACCCATACGACTGATGTTGTAAAGATACAAACTAACTCTTAACATCCAATCCCAAGAAATATTATCTTACATGGGCTTATGTTGCCGTTAACTCCCTTCAAACACATGTATCTATGTTTCAAGGTTTCATGGCATGTAAAAAACTGGCTTTCCATACTGATGGCTGGGGATTAACAGCATGTCTGCTCACTTGCTAAGTCTAAATAATAATCTTGGTCACATGGCCATGTAAATAAGACCACAATCTCAAGAAAAATATAATTTCAAAGTTTTCACAAAATGTAATATAAGCAGTTCTTATAAAAACCAAATTGGAAAATCATTATACCCCAAGAATAGGAACTCTGGTCTTCTTAAAACACTAAAAACTCATTAGCACATGAGACATGCTGCCCAAACTCTTTCTCTAGAGGATGTATTCCTAGTTCACAAATAGGTTTGTGGAAAGGATTGTCCCATTTTGTTCTGAAGTTAGAAAAATGTGGTGCCGACCAAATATCCAATATTGCCCTAAACGTCATTTGCAACTGAGCCAGGCAACAACAACAACAACAACAACAACAACAATAATAAAGAGCTAGTATCTCTTTTAAATTTAATGATATTGAAGTGTTCCACTATAATTAAGCATATGAAAAATAAATATAAACAGTCATTAGGCTCAGTGATATAAAGCCACCAGACCAAAGAATATAAATAATTTCAAATAGAGGCTCCTGAAGAGCATAGTGGAGTCTGTAAAGGGGTTTCTCAACAGGGGCTTGAGAGATCACTGGAGTTTAGGGCCATTGAAATTAATGAATGTAGATGGTTGATCTGGAAGTTGAGGTTGTCACTGGGGGATCCTGAGTTTGTTAGTTAAAAGTCCTCAACAAGGTTAGGCTCAACCCTGGTACTGTGACTCCATACTTAATCCTAAAAGGTCAATGTGATTTGTAACCTGAGATGGAGATGGCTAAGCTGATGGACTCCACAAGAGATGAAGGAGACTCTGAAGCCATGCCCTCAATTCACACTTTGTGCCATGCCCTCATTTGGCAGCAAGGCTCTCCTCTCTGCAGTGACAAATTACAGCTTTTGAAGCCTCTCAGGAGTCCAGAGACCTTGCAACCTAAGAAAACAGCAATATTTTCCAACTTCTAACCTAAGAAAGGACAAGTGCACACCTTTGCTTTCATTCCAATGCCCATCTTTCATAGAAGTTAAAAATCTGTGGTGTATTTGGCCAGGAATGGTGACTGATTGTCTCCAAATCTTAGGAAAATATTGTGTATAAACTGATACTTTCTAGGGTTAAAGCACTTTTACAAGATAATCTTATATTTTGGGGGCCCACAACTAAACCATTGCATTTAGTAGGTAAGGAGCATCTTGTTATGCTCCTTCTGCTGATAAGCCAGCTGAGAGGGAAATGCAAGACTATCCCTGGGACATAGCTGGTCAATGGCCAAACAGGCATAAGAACCTATGTCTTCTGATTCCAAGTTCAAGGTATTTTCTAAAATGCTATATTGACTTCTGGTAATAAAACAGAATGAAACTTACTGTGCTACCATAAATGACTTTTATTTACCACCAAGTAGCCTATTTCACAATAAACTTTATTTATCCACATATTTGAATAACAAAGACAATAATGATTTCAGATATATTTTAGTTAAGCCCTTTAAAAATATGAATAAACATAGGATACTGTCTTGAGAAAATACAGAGATAGTCTCACAATCAATGTTAGGAGTTTGCGGACCTACAGTCTGTTGTACCTTGGACCTCCAGAAATAAACCTAAGTCTTTATGATCAATTAATATTTGACAAAGGGACAGAAACATAAAATGGAGTAAAAATCATCTCTTCAACAAATGGTGTTGGGAGATCTGGACAGCTATATGAAAAAAAAATTGAAACTCTACCACCAACTTACACTATACATAAAAATAAACTCAAGATGGATAAAATACTTAAATATAAGTTGTGACACCATAAAAGTCCTAGAAGAGAACATAAGCAGGAAAATATCAGATATTTCACACAGCAAAATTTTCACTGATATGTCTCCTAGAGCAAGGGACATAAAGGAAAGAATAAACAATGGGGACTTCATCAAAATAAAAAGCTTCTGCATGGCTAAAGAAAACAGCATTGAAATCAAAAGAGAATCAACCATATGGGAAAACATATTTGCAGATGATACCTCAGACAGGAGTCTAATCTCCAAAATATATAAAGAACTCACAAAACTCTATTCCAGGAAGACAAAAAATTGAAGTAAAAAATGGGCAAAAGACATGAACAGACACTTCTCCAAGGAGGACATACAGAGGGCCCAGAGACATATGAAAAGATACTCAACATCACTAGGCATTAGAGAGATGCAAAGTAAAACCACAATGAACTACCACTTCACACCATTGAGAATGACCATCTTAAACAAATCAACAAACAACAAGTGCTGGAGAGGTTGTGGAGAAAAGGGCACCCTAGGGCACTGTTGGTGGGATTGCAGACTGGTGCAGCCACTGCGGAAAACAGTATGGAATTTCATCAGAAAACTGAAAATGGAACTGCTTTTTGACTCAGCAATACCACTGCTGGGATTACACCCTAAGAATCCTGAAACACCAATTCAAAAGAACCTATGCACCCCAATGTTCATAGCAGCACAATTTACAATAGCCAAGTGTAGAAATAAACCTAGGTGCCCATCAGTAAATGGGTGGATTAAAAAACTATGCTACATTTACACAGTGGAATACTACCCAGCAGAAAGAACGAACTCCTACCCTTTGTGACAGCATGGATGGAACTGGAGAGCATTATGCTAAGTGAAACAAGCCAAGTGAAAGAGAAATACTATATAATCTTATCTGTAAGTGGAACCTAATTAGCAAAACAAACAAGCAAGCAAAATACAAGGGGAGGCTTTGAGATAAAGAACAATCTGACAGTAATCACAGTGGAGGAGGGAGAGGAATAACAGGGGTTAATGGAGGGCCATCAAGGAACATGTATGAAGGATACATGGACAAAGCCAAAGGGGGTGGGTTCGAGGGTGGGATGCAGGGATGGTTAGGGCAGTGGCCTGGTGGGGTGAAAAGGGAGACAAATATACTTGAACAATAATTTAAAAAAGTAATGGATGGACTATTGAAATCTTCAAATTAAACCAGGTCTTCACTTTATAAATCACCTTCAAGAGTCTCCTCTATGAAATATTTTTGAAAACAGGATTAATCTATTTCCAATTTGCCTTTCATTATGTTCCCTACTACCAGCCATCTCCTGGTGGGTGTGGGGGGCACTAGTGAGCAGTCAGTATATCCCAGGTGGAAAGCTACAGGGTGTGCAGGAGAGAGACACTCAGGATCTGGGTTGCTCACTGGCCAGAAATCAGTTCTGGTAATTCTGTGTGGGCAGCATATTAAATCTCACAGGAAGGTTGAGCACTCCTGAATTGAGAACAGAGTCTACATTCCAATGTTCCCATGTCCTGCATAGCATAGTGAATAAATATGCACTCTGAAGCCAGATACCAAGATCAAATCCTAACTCAGCAACTTCCTGCTTTGTGTGGCCAGGGACAAGCTGCCCTCTTTGTTCTGGAATTTCCCCATCTGATAACGGGGATAATCCAATGTTAGTTTAGCCATAAGATCTGTTGTGAGATTCATGCAAGATAATGTGTACAAATGTTTGAAGCAATGAATGGCACAAAGAAGATACATAAGAAGCTTCAGCACTTATTATCAAGGCCAAGAAGGAGCATGTCAGTTTGGAGTAGTATGGTACTAGAGTGAGAAGTTGGATACCATTGCTTCAGCCATCAGGCAAGGCCTGACCTAGAGCTTTTGCTCGTCAGCTGCTTTTGTGGTCCTTGTATGAGCTAAATATCCAAGTTGGCATTTCCTCCCACTTTGTTGGTATGTATCCCCCAAGTCTGGTCAGGTAAAGAACACTTCATCAACAAAAGGTCTGTTTTCTTGTAAGCACTTGTTTTCTTCTTAGCCCCCTTTAATAGTTATTTGCTCTGTGTCTGCAGCTGATGAAATCTCCCCATATTTTAATGTCACTCCTCTTGGGGGTGGGGGTGGCTCTTGGTTATAACTATACTCACCTTTGAGATTCAGCACCAGGAATAGCTTCTATTTCTATGTATAAATGGAATGTCAACTTTAAGCAGTTTTTAAATTTAAATGCACTTAATCTTCATTTTTTAATTTATTATTTTCTTCTTAAAACAGGAGACCTTTCAACATTTCTGAAATTTAGAGTTCCAACTGTGTTTTCATGACCTGAATTGTCAGTATAATGGAATGCAGGTTATTTCTAACTGGTAATATTAAAGAGCTCCAGGGATTGTGACAGAAAGTCACACTAAGAGGAGCAATCTTTCCTCATTGGGAATGGCTGACATCCTGCCCATTTCTCCAAGGGTGTTGCTGTCTAGGGCAGCTCTGGCATGGAAGTGGAGATGACACAAGACAACTTAAGAGCAATCCTGTTCCACTGGCAATAGGAGGACTCGTACTGCCAAGAGCCAGCTGGTCTATATGGCTCAGGAAGAGGGACATCTGCAGATACCTCTGTGGGTGCATGTGCAGGTGAAGCAAGGGTCAAGAAGGATCGTATAGCTGATGACTCTGAATGTTGTGACATTGCCATATCAGAGATTCACAACAGGCTGTGGGTTCTGCCCTCACCATGGAGGCAGAATCTGCTTGTTATCTGGAATATAGTGGTCTTTTTGCTGTTCATAATTACCCCAAACAAAGTCATGAGGCTAGAGATGAAGAAAACAAATGAAATGGGTCAATGTCCTATTCAAGAGGAAAAACATACCCACAGGTAAAATAGTTTTATGCAAGACTATTATCAATAGCAGAAAGACTTCCCTCCAAAATACCAGGCCATTACCCATCCTTGTCTTCCATTACATCAAAACTTGACTTAGTCATTACCATACCCAGTAGCCTATGGCAGCTATTACATGAGTTAAGCTTCTTTAAAATTTGAAATCTGTTTTATTTTATATTAGTATATCAATAAATTTCTATGTCAATAAGTCCAATATAATAGTAAGTTTTTAAAAAGATACTGAGATAAATATTCCAGTGATGTTACCCAATATAATTATCACAGTTGAACATTAACATTTGGGGAAACCTGATGGGTATACAGTTATGTATATGAAAAGAAAAGAGGCTAGTTCTTTAACAAAGACTGGGGAGGGGGTCTAGGAAAACTTTTCCCCAGGGATATCATGCCAAGAACACTGATGGACATGTTTTTCAGTGTCTTCATGATGACTGGGTAATAAAGTCAAGACTAAAAAAGTGTGTTTCATCTTACAGATATAGGCATAGCATCAAAATTAGATCTATATATGTACATGGCAGACCACAGCTGTTTGGATGGAGTCTGGGCTTATTCCAAAGCCTCTCTGATGCCATTAAAGGATTCTGAGTGAACAATTGAACCTATCAAAGCTGCATTTTCATTTTTCATTCAAATATTTCCTATATGCCTAAGACATATGGATTCTAAGCCAAGTGCTGGGGTGTTGACATGAATACTACTCAATACCTATAATCCAGGTTCTGGCATTCCCACAGGGAAAAATATTATAAGCAAGTAATTAGGGGTGATGTGCTAAGGGCAGTACTAGAATTCTGAGCCAGATAACAGGAAATAGGTTCAATTCATCTGTTTTATTGGGAGACAGAGGCATGAGAGAACCCTCTGAGAAATCAAGATATTGAAATAAAAGGCAGAAATGTGGATGACTGGTGTTGTATACATTTGGTGTGCATGGGAGGGGAGAGAACCTTGAAAGCAGAAGTCTAGAAAGCAGGTGACTCAAAACACTGAAGAAAGCTAGAGTGATAGTGGTTTCAGCATGAAAGAAAAGCATCAGTGACAATAAAATAGACAGGATTGGGGATGCTGGTGGTGAAGGTAGAATAGGGTGAAGGAATATGGAGAGAAAAGGAAAGTGCTACAATAATAGTCATAAAACAAGCAGAGCCAGGAGAAAGAGCAAGTCATCCTCCCAGGGCCCAGGGTGAATGTGGCATTATGGTGGTTGTGGTGAAGGTGGTAGTGGAGGTGATGGTGTTGATAATCGTGGTGGAAGAGGTGGTGGGCTGGAGCAGCAGTGGTGGTGGTGGTAGAGGTGGCAGTGGTGGGCTGGAGCAGCAGTGGTAGGTGGGAGCAGCAGGCAGTTGAAAATGCAAAATAAAATACAAGTGCAAAATCAAAACTCTAGAAGGAGGTATCAGCTGGAGACATGATGTTGGGACTTTAGTTAGAATGGCTTTGGCTTTGGGGAACCACCAGTTACTAGCAGCTAGCTAAAGCCCAGGAAGGCAGACAAAAGGGAAGTAGGAAGTGCTCAAGAGGGTCAAGGTTAAAGGAAGCAGAGGTGATTCTGCCCATAGATGTCATTCATCAGTCCTCAGGGAGGTTCTGGACAGGATGTCCTCCTGCCTTTGTTTCCCTCTTGTCCCTTGGCCCCTCCTCTCATAGGTATTCTCAGAGTTTTACTTGGCTTTCCAATGGCTGCTCCCAATACTGTGTGTATTGGTGTAGGAAAGGAGAGAGAGTGGGGAAGGAAAACATGAAAGCACAACTTAACTCAGAAGAAATTTTAAAAATGAGTTTCTGTTGTTCTCCAGGAATAATATATTGGAGGCCAGCCAGCTATGGTCTGCATAAATTCTGCCTTGGAATAATTAAAATTGTTTTACAATTACCAGAGCAAAATGCCTGTCCGGGCATCTTCCCCTTCTTCGGCATACCCAGGTCACAGCTCACTTGGCGTCCTCTTGATTTCTCAATACTTTACTAATTCATCTTAAGAACCATAATAACAATGATATAATATGCTAAAACTATTATATGTTATTACAGCAACAAGTATTTATAGAACATGTGTAGCTGACACTGTGCTAAGTGCCTTATCTTCCAGACCTTATTTAATCTTCCTGATGTCCTCAAGAAATGAATTCTATTGTGATCCCATTTGCCAGATGGAAAAACTGGCATTCAGAGGTTTGATGACTTGCCCACAGAGTGAAAGTGATCAGGCCAGGAGTTGTGTTCAGTCTGCACAGGTTGCATTCTGAAGCCCATGTTCTATTCTCCAGAACTTGGGCCTGAGCTAATCAATTTCTGACACCCCCCTAATTCCACAACTGCTTTTTAACTTGCCTCCCAGGCTTATCATGCAGTTTCAGACCTCTTTCATGCTTTCTCTGCCACCACTTCCCAGGGTCCTGTTCACCACCCAAAACAAACTGTTTTCTTTCCATTCTTGCTTTTCCATGACCTTCCCTTTGGGTGTGCAACTCCAACTGCTTGGATAGAGGGAGCTCCCAGCTTACCTTCTCCTGGCAAGGCCCTTTCTGCCCCTTCTCACCCTCTCCACTCACACTTGAAGGTCCAGCTCAGATGCTAACTTTTTCATGAAACACCCAGTCTGTGACATCTTGTGGCTGGGAACTGTGTGTTTACCTCTGATTTGCTGTGTCCAGTGGAGCTCAAATGTTTCCACCACAGCACCCCTCCTGACTATACCCGAGGTGAATTCCCTGCCTGTCTATGGGCTCCATAGAGCCAGGGATTTTTTTTTTTTTTTGACATCTGTTTTACCCTCCAGGTGGACAAAAATTATATCCTATGCCACAATGAACCCATGATTGTTTTGATATCAAAATAATGTTATTTTCCAAAGTTATTAGGTAAAATTGTGATTTTTAGGAGGATGCGCTTTCCCAGTGGCTGGGAGCTCCCTCTTTCCAAGCAGCTGGAGTTGCACACCCAAGTTTAAGAAACAGGTGATCAAACCATGAAGTCCATAAAGGGCAAAACTGTATCTTTCTCTGAATCCCTGCATTGTAGAACTTTATATTTTCTCAAATGAATTATATGTTAACACACACCTCTTAAAGAGTCTAAAGTTATTTATTTCTCAGTAGATATGTTTCCCTTGTAATCAAAGCTATGTGATTAATTTGCTCAATGAAGCTATGTTTTAGAGATGGTATAACGCTCACCAACATAGTTCATGTTCCCAAGTTCTAATTTGTGGAGTTTCTAGGAGGGTCTATTGCATTTCCTTTTCAGAAATTTACATATGTTGGAGCCAGAGCCAGAACCAGACTACATTTTTAAATTGCTGCATTTGTCCCAGGGCCATCCTACCTTCATATTTGTTGCCTTTTTCTCACTTCTCAGATCCTAATAGTTCTGATGCTAATCTGATATGGCTCTGCTTCAGCATACCCCACCTCCTCCTCGCCCTCACCCAACCCCCTGGTGCCATAAGCTAAATTGTTTTCCTTCTGGCGGGAACTTTCACCTGCTTAGAGCATCTGCCTCAGTTGGGCAGAGGATAGCAGGGAGTCTGGGAGCCACCCTGGCTTCCATTGCTGTGTAATTGGATGGAAATAATTATATCTTCCTGACTCCATCCTTCATTTTTGGAGCAAGGAAACTGCTCTTACAAATCCACAAGGTCAGCAAAGGAGGTCATGCATGCCAGGATCCCACTTGAGCTCTGGCACTGGGTGGCTCTTCCCAGTTTTTCTTCACTGAAGCTTTTGTACCTCCATATCAGTAGTCATCAAATGAGGGATGCCTCCAGGAAAGGAGTATCTCCTTGGGCTGTCATCAGTTCAGGGCAATGAGGAGAGGGCTTAGATTTGACCTCTTGGCATTAACACTCCAAGCAGAGGATTGAGTATCTTAAACTTGGATGGAGGTATAGAACAGGGATCTGAACAGCATTTATGATAATAAGTGTCTGGCCACACAACAGAGGCTGTAAGATGTCTAAAGCACTCTGCCTAAATTACAAATGGTGTATAGCCTTTTTTTATTGTTGTTCAAGTACAGTTCTCCCTCAGCTTTAAGAATAGAAGATTTCACTTCAAAATCTTGGATTTGAGGCATTTTAAGGAATGGATGAAAGTTAAATGTGGGGCAATCCAACAGAGATAACATGTCTGTGGGGAAATGGTAAGTTGAGGTAGGTAGGGGAGTCACACCTTCCTCACTCTCACTCAGCCAGGGGCAGCCCATCACAGTAGTGGCTTGTTCAGGGAGGGGACACTGCCCTTTAATACCAAGCCTGAGCCTTGGTTCATAATGGATGAGGCTCATTCCCTAAGGGAGCCTCTGGTACTTCCTGGAGAAAAAAGAACATGTTCAAAAAACAAACAAGGAAGGAAAAGGCTCTACTCAGGACAAAAAAGGAAGAAAGTAAATATGTGAGTAAAAGATCTTATCTCTGACAAAAGAAGAGCTTGATATTATGGAAGGGAATGCCAGAACACGCCCATGAATCCTGTTAGTGCAAGGCCAGCATTTCAAGAAGAATCAACTTCATTCAGTAAGAACCACAGCTCTCTCATGGTTATGGAAAAACTTTGGACCAACTATTGATATCTTTCTTAGCTTTCTCAAACAGGAGAGTTTATAGTTGCCATTAGACAGCTCTGTCACTCACCTTTGTTGGCAGGAGAGACTGTCTTTCCTTCAGTGTCTTGAACCCAGCCCAGAGCAGTGTCTCAGAACTACCACAGAAAGTGACAAGCAAACAGAAACTCAGGAGAATACTTTAATGCTGTTTTCTTCTCAGAAAATAATTTAATAAAGTGTGATTTATATATATTTCAAGTAAATCATCCACTGTGTGTCTAACAGATGTTCTATGAAAGAGACAAAAATTAAAATGTTTTAGTATCTTAAAATATGGAAAAATAGCCCTGACCCATGTGGTTCAGTTGGTTGGGCACTGTACCACAAAGTGAAGGGTCACTGGTTCTATTCCTGGTCAGGGTACATTCCTGGGTTGTGGGTTAGGTACCCAGTTGGGGCATATGTGAGAGACAATGGATCAATGTTTCTCTCTCACTTTAGTGTTTCTCTCCCTCTCTTTGCCCTTTCCTTTCTATTTCTCTAAAAAATAAATAAAAATATGGAAAAATAATGCAATGAGAATAATGGCCACTGATTAACCACCTCCTGCTTTTAAGCATAATTAGGCCACTTAATCCTTACTCTGACCCTGTCTGGTAGGTGGGACCACAGTGGTACAATGAGGTTAGGTCTCAAGTAAGTGGGAGAGCCTGGATTCCAAGCCAAGAATTTAGAGCTAATAGCCATGGCTGGTGTAGCTCAGTGGATTGAGCATGGGCCTGCAAATCAAAAGGTTGCTGGTTCGATTCCCAGTCAGGGCACATGCCTGGGTTGTGGGCCAGATCCCCAGTAGGGGATGTGTGAGACACAGCCACACACTGATGTTTCTCTCCCTCTCTCCTTCCCTTCCCCTTTCTATAAAAATAAAAAAAAGAATTTAGAGCTAATAAAAAGCCTACACTTGTCAATATTATGCTTCTCTGTAACTGGGTCACTTTCTGAATTCAGTGCATGTTTATTTTTGGATCTGTATAGATATTGACCCTCTGTACGCCAAATCCACAATGAGACACACACACATTCTAGCCATGGGTAGACGCTGTAATCAAGTGTGACCATAAATTTCTCCAACCTTCCCATCATTTCAAATATTACAGACATACAGAAAAGCTCTAAAGGCACAATGAGAATAGAGAGCTGATGAAATAAATCCCCCCATTCCCTCTGTGATGAAAGGCAGCATGAGCACAGCCTAAAGTGATAAAGGACCTCAAACCTAGAGTGATATTAACCAGCTATCAAACCTCACCCAAGGCTATTTGTCTAATTAAAGCTCTGCCATAAGCCAAGCCCCAGCCAATTCCACCACCCCTCTTCCAGAGTTACCTATGTATGCCCCAGTTAAAAGAGAAACTAAGATGAAAGTGCTAGATTAGTTCTGCCTAAATCAGTTGACTGACATTGCAAACACATGTCCTGCACATGCAAAGACAGTCCTGTGCAGACTAACCTGGGTTGTATTTTGTAAAATGTAATTATAGAAGAGAGCTTAAACTAAGCAGATCTTGCCTCATGCAGAGGTGTTATTACAAAAGCTAAAAGCTAAAATGGATGGCACCTCTGACACTGCCCCATTACAGGGGAACACATTTCTTGCCTGTTGTCCTGTCAAGAAGCAATATTCCAAATGCTGACTATTCCCCAGTAGAACAAATATTAATTCAGTTATCCACTTCACCCACATCTCAATGCTTAGAAACCCTGTCAAAACTCATTTTCTCAGAATACTCATTTGTAAAATCTACAGTCCTATAGACATGTTCAGCATCTATTACTTCCGTGTTATGACCCTATTACCTTTTGGCTTCTGGCTGTTGCTGAGATATGGCATTTTAGTTTTTTTTTGTTGTTGTTATTTTCATACACCTTTAAAGTAGTTTAATGTTGACTAAAAACATAATATAAGCCAGAGGTGTCCAACATTTTGGCATCTCTGAGCCATGCTGGAAGAAGAAGAATTATCTTGGGCCACACATTAAATATATTAAAACACATAATCACAAAAAACTCATAATGTTTTAAGTAAATTTCCAGTTTTATGTTGGGCTGCATTCACAACCATCCTGGGGTGCATGCAGCCTGTAGGCTATAGCTTGGACACCCCTAATATAAACAGTATAATCTTATTAACATAGATGAATATAAAGAAATTTTTATAAGACTGATGCAGTTTTTAAAATATATATTTTAACATCTCAAGGGGTGCCCATGTAAGAGTTTTAAAAATAAACAAGACCTTAAAATCCTATGAGAATTAATTCATTTGTTCTCTTAGTCTTAGTAATCAGTTAGAAACAAAATTTTATAGCTAAAAAATATCTTAAAAACTTGCATCTTAAAAATCAAGAACATAAAAGTCCTGCAGCAATAGACTAACTTTCAGGTTTCTTGGAACTTACTTCCAAATGAAATGCAGTTCAAATTTTGGGATATGCATAAGCTTATAAAACAATAAAAATCAAACCAAATAAAGCACTCTAAACAAAGGTGAGGCTAATAAAAGTGAAAAGGAATTTTATTTTCATTGATTTCAGAGACTATAAAGAGAATAAGTGAAGTATTTTTCTTTCTTTTTCTTACTTCCCCCTATCTCTTCTCCTACTTCCCCTCCCTGCCAGGATACTTGACATTTCTATCTTTATCACAAGCCAGAAATCTTAGGGGAAAGCAATTCTGAGATCTAAAATGCAACACTACCACAGTCAATGTGAAGAAAATTTCCTCCTCCAAGGGGCATGGCAATCAAATAGTGTTAACAACAGCAATAATCATAAAAATAGTAAACTGTGTCTACTGATTGAAGTAAGTCTTCTGTTACTTTTCATGTCTAGAAAGCAGTTATTTAACAATGTTGAAAATTAAATTCAGCTCCCATTTCCTCGGACAATGTAATTATTCTGACTCCCCCATTGAGCACTGTTTATGATTCTCTGCCACCTCTCCCAAAGTTGATCTTCTTCAGCATAAGTGGCTGAGTCAATCGCCACCTTCCTTAACTGACACCCCCCTGCCCTGCCCATTGCCCACACCCAGTTCACTGAGCAGTGAGCAGATGGTTCCACTTAACCGGGAGGCTGTGATCACCTGTGTGAGGACAGGGAGACAGAGGGTTCTTGTTTTAAAAAGATGGCAAACCAAGGGCAGCAAACAAACTGAGAAGGCAGTGTTCTCCCTTTTCAGCTGTTTCCCAGAAGGGTGAAAGTGACACAGTGTAAAATGCACAGGAAAGGCTTTTAGACATGTATTTTAATATGTTTTTGTGTGTCAAGTTATGGTTTACACAGAAGTGACTGAGGCCAGTTAGCTGCTAGTTAGTCTTGCCTGAATTCCTGAAAATAGTTGCAAAGCAAGAAGCATTGCATTAGATCGTTCATCCCCTAAATCAGAAAGTCTCAAACTTTAATGTACATTAGAATCACCTGGACAGCTCTTAAAATTCAGGTGTCCATGCTGTTTCCTGACAAATTCAATCAGAATATCTGGAGATGAGACCCAGAAATCAGAACCTTCTAAGCCTCAACCCTCACCCCTGCCCATCTGGGACGAAACTGCAGCCACCTGGAGAATCAGTGTCTTCAAGAACCCTTTGTATAAGCAGAAATAGCTGAAGTGGTCTCTATTAAAAAACATAAAAACTAAACATTGATTCTAGATGGCTGTGTATTTGGCTTACTGCAGCAATGGGGACGAGCACTTAGTCCATGGTAGTGATGCAGGTCTTTTTCTGCATACAATTTGCAGACCCTGTCTAATATTTTCCATACTGGGCAATGAGATCACAAACTCCAAAACACTAAATCAAAACCGGAGGCATTACGGGTCTTCAATAAAACTCCATAGCTCATACACAAGGGGGAAGGGGAGAAAATTAAAACCATCACCAAGCCACAGACATAGTATAAATATACATATATACAGCATGCTTTGAGATACTGCAGCAATTAAAGAGAAGAAGATATCAAGCAATAATTAGTTAAAAGTGACCAAAGAGACTGGTGGTAAAAAGTTATTCATAAATAAAAATCCTAGTTCTGCATGAAGGAAAGCTCATCATAAAAGACACTTGATTTATAACAAGGAAAATGATTCAAGTGGCATGGGAGGAGAAATAACATAGAGATATACTATTAAAATTAAATAAACATGAAGGAGATCCTACTTGGAGGAAATACACAATTCCAATGGATTTCAAGGCTTGAGCTTACACTAAACAAACAAACCCACAACCCTGGAACAAAACCTTTATTCCAAAATAGCAATGCTTCCAAATTATATCATGTATACAAAAATAAAGTCATTAACATCTAATTATGAATGATAATTTTAAGCATACAAAAATAGGTAACTGGTGAGGGGAACAGTACTCCTGCTTCACTCTCCCTTGGCAGGAGGGGTATTTGAAAACAGTCCACAAACAGGTTTCAGTGTTCTGTGCCCAATGTATTGTTACAGATATTCTGCAAACCTCCTAACTACCCCATTTCTAGTACTTGAATTATGTTTTTGTGTATGGGTGTGTTGAAGATTAGAGAGGACTGATCTATGATAAGAAATCAAACAAATCCAGGTAAACTAGAACTGGCTTGGCATTGTATTTAATTTCAGAAAAACAACTATATGTGTGTCCTTCAGTTTTCCATGTCCTCCATCCATTCTCCAGATTCTATGTCCATGGAGGATCAGAAATTTTCAAGGGCAGCACACCTCAAGCTGGTTCCAATTAGACTGGCTGATGTGGATGTCTCATATGTGTCATTATTTGCAGCAGAGCAAGTCAGATCCACGGGGACATCCTGTAGGCAGCAAGACCCTGGTCCACTGTTGTCTTTGTGAATCATCTCATAAGGTAGTCACTCCATCACCCCCTTGGTTCCCTTAGAAAATGCCACTTCTATACTTTGTACCCCTTTGACTACTCTTAGATTTCTCCTTTCCAAGTGAACAGACCCTATAGAGGAGATATGCTCCATGGACATTTTTAAGTTTCTCAAATATTTCCATTTTAACATTGCTGTTTAGATTCTTAGCACTGCCACATAAACATTTGTGAGAGCTCATTGCAAAGGTGGAATTTTGATCAGAGCCCAAAGCCCTTGCAGGCTTTTATTGTTGATGTGTTAAATGAAATAGATATAATTAGACAGTGTAGGTAATTTTCTATAAGGGGAAATTTATCATGCCAATTGCCAAGGACAGGAGAGAGACATAAGAGCAATAAAAGATACCCTGGTTTTGTACTCATGAGAATATACACTCTGAGAATGACACAGACATTGGTCCTTCAGAAGACTCAAAGAAACCATTCCTACAAAAAGTGGTACAAGCTTCCTGTAGTTTACTTTTACCACCCAAATGCCACATTTAAAATATTCTACTTCAGAAAGAATGTTATAAATGTAGTGGTCAAATTCCTGAATTACAGGGTAGGAAGTACCTTAGATCTTTGTTCACAGGGCTTTCTCCATCTATTTCCAATGGGGGTTTCTCTCCAAATATGTTTTCTAATTTTTCCCCACCCTTCTGAATGAACTCCAGGAACTGTTTTGTTATTAACATAGAAAATACTCGTCTGTTTTTGCTTATTCATTTCATTTTAGGAAAATGAAAAAAATTTCTTTGCCTCCTTTTCCCTTGCACTTTTAAGGGCATTCTCTGAGGTCAGCAGCCAATGTAGTGGAAGTCAGTGAAATCAGCACCCCACCACAACACTGCAGATTTGACTGGTTTCCATAATAAGCACTTCCAGGCTACCAAATAAAAATGTTAGGCTAGTAAATAAAATGAGAGGCTAGGCAAAGAATTTCAAGCAAATCATAGTCACGAGAAGGCTGAGCAGCCTAGGACGGGGTATACCACGTTCTTGGGGCTCTGTTCTAGTGCGAATTGGCACCATCATCAACACCTTCCACTTGAGGTCTAGGGAGTATATGTGTCCCAATCTGGAGCTGCAGATACAGGGGACAATGCCTCCACCACTCTTCTCTGTGAGGCCTCTTGATGGGGGGACACATTGTCCCCACGCTCTTTGGTCTCTAACAACGGGGACTATTTAGCCTGGAATCCTCCTATTTCCTCCTCTCCACCTTCCTCACCCCTGAGATTCCGGTTTCCCACAATTTAGTTTAGTTTGCTGTTTGCGCCGTTCCTGGGGGTTGCAGTTCCTGGATCTGGGTCAGCTTTTCCAACCATTTGTCTCCCTGCAGCTAGTCACTTCTTACTCATTACGCTTTCCAATTGTGACACAAAGTATCTCCTTTGCAAAACTGTCTTGGGGCGGGGGTGTGTAGGAGAGGCACAATATAACCTGCTGTATAAAGTGCATTTGCATCCTGCGCTATTTTTTTAAAAGTAAAGTTAAAAATACAGCTAAGAGATTTGGTTTAACTGTGCTTTCCAACCACACGACTCACCGCACAGTGTTCTTAAAATCGTAACAATAGCGTGGGACCTGAACTGAGCCAGGCACAAGTTGGACCGTGGCTGGTTCCTCAGGAATGAGACGCCGCTGTCTGGGAGGACTATGATCCTGACTTTGCTCACCTGGAAGGAGGCTGATGGGTACTGTGTTGTCTGTAAGTCGAACCCACGCTTGGCCTTAGGGCCCTCCTGGGACTCGCTATTGTGTGTTTCCTGCGCTCTGCTCTTTCCTGGTAGCTGAACCGAAAAACGCTGTGCCGGCTGTTGCTCTTTATGCCCTATGAAACTTGAGAGAGACTTTCATATGCTTTTTTAATGTTTCTCCTGAAGATCTTAAAATGCATGGGTACCCGGATCACCCTGGTCTATTGTGACAGGCATGTTTCATTTGCACCCTAATAATTACCCGAAAGAGTTCCACCAAACATCAAAGAGACACAGGAAAGATGAAGTGGGGTTGACGGACACAGAAACTCTCCAGCCTTTACATTCAGGTCCTGGGATCAGGCGGAAAATCGCAAGGGAGTATTCACCCAAAATCCCTCCTGTTTCCTCTTACTCCTGTCCTTAGGAGGGCAGGTACCCATTTCCTGCTTCCTCTTTGCCTCACGCTTTTGGCACGGACCTTGCCTTGACTTTCTCTGCCTTGGGAAAACTGGATTAGTCCCCGAAGCCACTCGGGGGCTCTTCAATCCGTCCTCTACCTCTCTGACCGTCCAGCCCCAGCTGAGAGCTTCACGTCCCGGGCTCTGTAGCACGTCCATATCTAGGAAGGTCCTGCGCCTCTGGGAGCAGCTTTTCACCTTGTTCCATGCTGCGCCCACAGTGTTCAAAACAACGGAACCAAATCCAGCCAGACAGACATGAGACAGGCAAGACTTTTACCTCGTGGACGCTCAGCACTGGCCACTTCGCCTCTTCCTGGTCATGGGGAGGACCAAGCTGCATCGCGGAGAGGTGGAAGAGATGTCTCTTTTCTTTCTGCAGCCCCATGTTTGGGACCACCTCTCCTCTAACCCAGCCAACCTCGGGTACCCACGGAACCCGTCCGTGAGCCGACAGGGGGCGACAAACCGTAAGCTTTTCCTGAGGCTGGCTGTGATCAGGCTGCAGGGAGTGCTGCGTGGTTCTGGTACCAGTTGGCTGCTGGAGCTATGGGGAGTGGGAGGAAGGTGGGATGTGAAATAAGGACAGACATGCTCTGACATCCCAGAGAGCCCCCAGACATAATTTTCTGTCTACCTCTGCCCCGCCAGCCTTCACTGAGCGCAATAGGGAAATGGTGCTGTTCTAGACTGTACCTCCTTGCCAGCACCCAGCACTCTACTGGCAGATGTGGAGTAATGTTTCCTGAGAACAGTTAGGGCAAACCAGTTCTCATAAAAGTACCAAAGGCTTTTCAATCTCTTCTCTGAGCATTCCTGTCTACTCCTGGCCTACAAAGGAAACAAATAGCTTTAGTTGTTTCACCTTATCTCAGGAATGCACTAGGTTATGCATACTGTGGTTCCCAGATCCAGGAATCAGCCTTTCTGATCTTCAGATCCTTACTTGAAATTCAGGCAATGAAAGTCTAGATCAGGAGGAAACAGGGTCCAAATAACCTGGAAGGAACTGAGCAGGGTGCCTTGAACTGTGCACAGTTTCAGAGAGCCCCACAGCCAGGGCGTACTCAATCCTCTGCTCTGCACTTTTGCAGAACCCCTGGCGCTGGTTTGCACATTATATTTCAAACTACCCTTTCACCCTGTCCCTACCCCTGTGCTGACTTAGACTGGCCTAGTCTTCTAGAAAGTACTCAATCTCTCACCAGTGCACAAGACAGTCCTCTTCTGGGTCCCCGGTGGCCTCCCTGAGGTTGCACTATGTTTTCTGTGATGCAGTAGGGGAGAGTACTCACCCCTCTTCAACTTGGGTTTTCCTTCCAAGGATAATTCTTGCCTGTGGCCCCTACTGTATCCCATCTGAACCCGGTGCTCTCCCACCAGAGAGCACAGGATTTATCTCTCAGGCCCTCCTAATTGACACATTTGGACAAGTTAGTTCAGAGCCAGCTGCACTTTCTGGTCCCGCAGCGGAGGGAAAGGGGTCAGGACTGGATCGCTGCTGCTCTCTGGCTGTGCTGATTGGGTGCCACTGCACCTCCTGCAGCATCACCCCGCAGCTATCTTCTAGCCCCAAAGCCTTAGACTCTGGGGCAATGGAGCCTCCTGGTGAGGAGAGCTAGGAGCACAGGGCTATCCTGAGAACCAAGGTTCTTTCCAGGCTTCCTCCTATGCCACCCTTCCTATTCCAGTACTTCAGCCTTAAGTCCTTGGCGCTTACTGGCTTCAAGCTGGGACCCCTGTTATATCGGTCTCCTCTCTGTCAGTTCAGGGCAAAACCAGGAGCTTTCTCCCTCCACCTGCTTTCTCCTGGACTCCACCGCATAGCTCCCTCTTTGACTACCACAGTTAGCCACACAGGATGGGAAAGTCCAGAATTGGGCGTTGATGCAAGATAGAAATAGAGGAGGGGGTTGATGGTTTGTGCAAAAGCTAGAGAGTTCAGGGCTGCTCACTCCCCTTTCCCTTAAACGAAGGGGAAAGAACCATTCAGAAGTTTAACAAAGACCCTCTAGAAGCCGAAGATGCTATGTAAAAGATGAGGCTAGGCAATTCAGATGTGGAAGAATTCCGGGTTCCCGGACTGGATGAAAGGACTTGTCTTTCAGGCCTAGAGTTAGGGCTACAGAATTCGACCTTCCTAGGGTGGGTCGGGGTCGCCAGGACGCCCCTGGGGGCGGGGGAGGGGGGCGGGCAACAGATCAGAATCCCTTTCCGACCTTCCTTCATCCTGTGTCACTTCAGGGTGGAATGAATTTGGGTGGATGGGACTGGTAGCAGGGAGACAGAATCTAGAATCAGCACCTTTCACATTTCAGATTTCCTGAAGGCAGGATTGTAGTGTCGGCCAGAAATAGGACACGACAAATGCCTTGAGCCAGTTACAGTGAACGCTCATTGGGACGCTCGCACTCTCAGAAATGGGGCACTGATACTACACACAGAGCATCTTGTCTTGATCAACTTTAATCCTGTGATTTCTTAACAGTAATGGCCGTGGAGTTAGTAGTAAAACTAAAACCCAAACTAGTACTAGTACTAATAAATATTCATCAATTTGAAATGAGTACCCCATCTTTATCAGAACCAGAGGGGTAAAATTCTTCAAGGGTGGCAGAGTAAGTAGATGGTCCCAGGACCAGCAAAGGTTAGGACTTTGAGTTTGTGTGTAGGGATGAAGATGAGGTTGAGGATGGGTTACGGAGGAGGGCAGATAGGGGAGGACCGGGGGAGAGGGTAGAGTTTCACTGAGGGGAGGGGGGTGCCGGGGTGCAGTGACGGGAACCAATGAGCTGCCAACTCACGAGTCTCCTGCGCGACTGCCGAGTTTGACGTGGAGGACACGTAAAATTGATCCTTGCATGCTAAAGCCTCCGGGTCAGACGAATTTTTCTTAATCGGATGAAGTCCACCCTGAGTCTGGGGGTGCGGGCGTGGAGAGAGTCTTGGGAGAGGACGGTGGTGGCCCCAGCAGTGGCAGCAGCGGGCCCAGCGGCCGGAGGCAGCGAGCTTGGCAGCAGCGCACAGTACGTTTCCAGCCCGCGGGCAGATAGCCGCGGCACTCGGCTCGCGCTCGCCTTCCCTCTATGCCGCTCCATTGGCGGCGGGCGCCCGAGCTCTCCAGAACTGCGCTGGGCCCAGGCGCAGCAGCCCCCGCTTCACGCAGCTGGCTGGCTTGCGCACCATGGGTAAGGGGATGGAGGCAGCCTGGGACGGGTGGGAGGACGAGGTGTGTTGTGTCCCGGTGTTTGCTTTTCCTTTCGCCTTTTTCCCCCTGGTAGACCCCGTCCTGGTTATGGACGAGCCGAGTTTTCCTCAAGCGCCCCTCTTCTGGGTGAGGTGGGGGCAGTCCGCTGCGTAGGGTTTGGGGCGTCCCACGTGAGATGCGTCAAAAGGACGTGGAGGATTGTAGAGTTCCACTCCTTGCTCCAGGGTCCCTATGACTACGTTCACTCCCGAAGGCATACCCAGTGTTTGCCCGCAGATTCTGGGTATCCTCAGGACACTTTCTGAGGCACGCCTGGGTGCGGCCCCTAGTCCGGTACAACCACCCTTGGATAACCCTCTGGTGTTTTCTTGGTTTCTTGCTCACTGTCCTCGGGCACGTCCACAGAGCAGACATATGGCGAGGTGAACCAGTTGGGCGGCGTATTTGTCAACGGCCGCCCCCTGCCCAACGCCATCCGCTTGCGCATCGTGGAGCTGGCGCAGCTGGGTATCCGACCTTGTGACATAAGCCGGCAGCTTCGGGTATCCCACGGCTGCGTGAGCAAGATCCTGGCGCGCTACAACGAGACAGGTTCCATCCTGCCAGGGGCCATCGGAGGCAGCAAACCCCGCGTCACCACCCCCAACGTGGTCAAGCACATTCGGGACTACAAGCAGGGCGACCCTGGCATCTTTGCCTGGGAGATTCGCGACCGGCTGCTGGCCGACGGCGTCTGCGATAAATACAACGTGCCCTCTGTAAGCTCCATCAGCCGCATCCTGCGCAATAAGATTGGCAGCTTGGCGCAGCCTGGGCCCTACGAGGCGAGCAAGCAGCCGCAGCCACAGCCGGCGCTGCCCTACAACCACATCTATCAGTACCCTTACCCCAGCCCGGCGTCGTCCACCAGCGCCAAAATGGGCAGTCACCACGGGGTCCCGGGCACAGCAGGTCATGTCAGCATTCCTCGTTCATGGCCCTCGGCGCACTCGGTCAGCAACATCCTAGGCATCCGGACGTTTATGGAACAAACAGGTCAGTCGTGGAGGCCTTCAGTAACCTTCTTGGAAGGGGCATAATTGGAGGTTAGGGTAGTGGGCATGAGGGCGAGGAGTCACCCTCCTTGTCCCAGTTTGGCTCAGGGGAAGGCTAGGGATGGACAGGGAGTTTGAGGGTCACAGGCCTTCTGTGGGAGCCCTCGGATATCTTCAACTTTTTATGACAAATATGGAAAATATTTCTCTAATGGAAGAGCAATCTTCGACCACAGATTCAGAGGCCTGAAATTGCGTCTTTTCATAATTGGAAAAAAAAAAGACAAACTCTTATTCCAGATCTAAGACAAGACAAAGGTCAATGAGTTCTTTGACTCTTAAGGGTCTTTTGGTATTCCTCACAGTTTTCCAAAAGGTCCTGTCTCCCCCATGCCCAAAGGTTATTTTGAGTAAAAGGCAAAGGGGCACCCGGCCTGTCTTGCATAGTGACCTAGATCTCAAGTAGGCCTCGCTTCGTGGTAGGTTCTTGAACTGGGATCTCCATCCTGGCACCCCATGCCTGCAGCCATCTTTGGGGTGGAAGCTCAAAGGATCTATCCTTCATCTGTAATTAGAAATCAGAAAATTTATGGTCATATCTCTCAGGGAATGGAGGGAGTGGAATAGGGAAAGAAGATTGTGGCAGTCTTGGTGCAGAGCTTGGGAAAATCGTGTGTGGGCCAGACTGAGTGCCGTTTCTTCGAACTGTTCCCTGCCCCTAGAAGCTGGGCAAGGGATGGCATGCTTTTATGTGAACAGACTGAGGAGGAGGGTAAGAGGCAAAATTCTCTGTAGCCCAAGAGAGAAGGGGGTAGGAGCCACAGAAAGAAATTGAAAGCTTAGCCCTTTTGGCAGTGGGGTGTGCCGCTGAGGCCCCAAACAAGGTTTGTTTCTTACAGTGGCTCAAACTCATATTGGGCCACCGGCTGGGGCTAAAGCTTCCCCTGGAACCATCTGTGGGCAGCTGGCTGGGATGTGGCCTTACCAGGTCTGTGCTCAGTTCTGGAACTTTCTTTGTGTTTCTCTCTTGCTCACACACGTGTGGAAGAAGCAGACATGGGCAGGGGATGTGTGCTAGTCACTGGGCTGATGCCTCCTTTGGGAGATCCTAGATGTCTCTGGAGGCAGTTTTGAGTAAAACTGTCTCCTAGCCTTCCAGGCACTTGCTAAAACTTTGATAATTCCAAACAATTCTCAGGAGGCTGCTTTGGATTTGAACTTGAATCTTACAGGGACCTGCTTGTAGACAGGGGAAAGGCGCCGTGACTGAGTAAACCCCTGTCTCAGAGGCTGCCTCTCTGCCAGACATCTCCTCTTTTTGGAAAGCTGGTTACAGGCTTGGAGGAGCAAGGAGGAACTTCTGCCCCGTTGGGCGTGAAAGCAAAATCTCGTGCTCTGTTGCCTCTCCGCTCTCAGTCACTCTAGGAGCTTTTGGTGCCTCAGATGTTTGCAGGACTCTAAGCTGCGCTCTGGGAAATGAGCTAAGTGCTTGTACGAACTTGTGTAAATGACTGGCCGGAGGGCTGCGCTTATGCTCAGCGAAGATTCGGACGTCTCTACTAATCTGTCCTGTTTCCCTGTAGGGGCCTTGGCCGGGAACGAATGTGCCACCTACTCCCAGAAGATGGAAGACTGGGCTAGCGTGAACCGTACGGCCTTTCCCACCACCCCAGCAGTAAATGGTCTCGAGAAACCCACATTAGAGGCAGACATTAAGTACACCCAGGTAATCAAGGGTCAAGGGAAAGAGATGTCCTTAATTAGATGATCAGAAGATTGTGGGTGGGGAGGGGGAGTGGAGAAAAGAGAGAGAAAGAGGAAACTCCTGGCTTCGGGATTTCTGGCAGCTGGGCCACCCTGCACCCTCAGGGGCATTTTCTTTACAACACTAGTTTGGTGGGGAGGTTGGCTTTAGAGGGTATTGAGTGTCTTTTGTCAAGATACTTCTGCTATAAAAACTTGAACCCATAACATAGATGATTGACGACTCTTTCTCTACATCCTGGTTGATGAATACCATGATCCCCCTCACTTATTATTATTATTTATAATAATTTGAGTGAACATCACTTTGCCAGAATCCTTACTAGAAAAATTAGAGGCCAAGCTTTGCGAGGAGATAACCGAGGGGGCAGAAGTGGGAAAGAAGGATCTCTGCCTCAGTAACTCCATATGCTGGAGAAGACAGCCGGATTGCCTGGTGATGGTCTGTCCCTCTCCATCCTCACAGTCTGCGTCTGGCCTCTCCGCAGTGGGCGGCTTCCTCCCCGCCTGCGCCTACCCTGCCTCCAACCAACATGGCGTGTACAGCGGGCCGGCGGGGGGCTACCTTGCCCCACCATGGCCTCCTGCGCAGGGTCCCCAGTTGGCGCCCTCCGGAGCCAGTGTCACAATGCACGGCGGGGAGCTCGCAGTGGCGGCGTTGACCTTCAGGCATCCTAACCGAGAAGGTGAGGGGGACGGGTGGGGATGGGTCGGGTGAAAGCAGAGCCGGCTAGGAAAGGTTCAAGGGTGGGGGGTGTAATACTGGGAAAGATAGCGAGGATTTGGTACCGAGCATAAATCCTTCCTTCCTCCAAATTAAACGTGTTGCTTCTTGGAGCAGATTGATTTCTAACAAGTGTATGCCCTGATGCGTGTCTCTAGAAAGGCAGGCAGAGGTTGAGAGAGGCCCTATGACTGCCCCCCCCCCCCCCCCCACACACTTGTACAGAGAAAGAAGAAAAACGGTCAGGTTTGGATCTGGTTCTTGTGCCCTTGGGCAAGTAATTGCTTCTCTCTGCATCTCATTACTCCATCCGTAGAAGGGTCTAGAAGCATCATTCAGGCACACCTCTCTGTGGCCTGAGAAGCTTAGCCTTTTGTGGTGGACCTGTTCTGATACCTGAACTGTAACCTGGATACTTGCAGGCCTTGCCCTTCTGTTTTTTGTTTTTGTTTTCCAGGTTCCTCTTAAAAACAAAAACAAAAACAAAAACAAAAAACTGGACCTTCATTCTTGGGAAAAGGAAAGGGCATTTCAACCATGCGTTCCTAGGATTAGACTCTTTGAACTCTGTATGGTTTGGGGTACTTCTTTCCATGGCTGGGAGTACTCTCTCCTCCTCCCCTTTCTCTATGATAAGTCAAATTAGCAGAATTGAGGTGTTTAATTGCTGGTCAACAGTGCCTGGGGCATCTTATTATGCTGACCTTCAGGTTCTGTTTTTTTTTTTTTTTCCTATAAATTGGGAAAAGCTCATCTACACTTGAGTCCTCATTTTCCCCGTAGTTGAAAGGAGTGGCAGAATTTGCTAATTTCAAAAACGTGCCTGCAATAGGTTCTGACCGCCAGAAGTATGCAACTTCAACTACCCTGAGAAAGGAAGGATTCACCTAAGGGGGTCCCAGCAACAGCAGTGAGGGAAACAGAACACAAACCTTAGGGTCAGCCTGGGCCAGAGTGGTATTTCAGAAGGATCTTTACCAGTCAGATCCACCTCATATCTACCGAGGAAGAAGGGGGGGGGGCAGGAAAAAAACCTTTATTTCCAAGGAGACACAGTATCCTGACTTGAGTTGTGTGTGTGTGTGAGAGAGAATATATTAAACTGCCCTTAATAAATCAAGTAAATCAATAAAAAACAAAAATATTTTTATTTTCACCTTTCTTAAAACACAAACATGGAATATAAATTACAAAAATTGAGAATTATAATTATTTTAAGCTTTAAACTAAATTTAAAAATAGAAAACCAGTTGCTCACTTATAAGAAAATCCAAGTAAAGGAAATTTTTAAAAAATGAGTATTAGAACTGCTCTAAAGCTTTACATTTAAGGAACAATAAGAGGTCTCAGAGTGAATGCTTTGCTCAGGGTCTTTCTTGTCCTTGACCTCAAATCTACCTGCTTTCTGGACAACTGACCTTATATTTGAATAAGAAATTGAAATCGAATTTACCTCCTTATATAAATCATTTGACTAAGCAGGTTAATGTTAATTAGAAAAGTATATGCACACATTTAAATGATTTCCCCCAGCGCTGATCCCAAGCAGAAAGAATATTTAGAAAAGGACTCGCTGTTTTCGGAGCAATGTAATCCTTTGCTAACTTTGTTCTGGGGTATTTCAAGCTCAACATTATAAACAAATTATGACCCGTAGGTAACAACCCAAAGGTAAAACACACAGTTCTGAATTCTAAACTAATTCAGGTTAATTGGGCTGGGGATTCATTGGTGGTTGATTTTCTTTAGAAGATACTTTCAGAAATACAGAGGTATTTAATGGCATTTGCATTCATGACCTTTTTATCATTATATTCACGTCCTATTATGAAACACTTCACTAATTTTCAACATCTGTAGCAATAAATAGCTATATTAGTTATATGAAATTAATAGCTTAATTTCCTGATTCTCACAGTTCTTTAAAGATATAGGTAAAGGATCATCAAATAAATGTGGGCTGTTGTTAAATAATGAGGGCCCTAAAATGCACACAAGTGTTTATCTTTGAACAAGGAACACAAAAATAATTAGAATTACATACCTATTTGGGTTAAGAATTTTTATTCTTACTGGCAGAAAAGCTAACCTCAAAGATCGTCCATCCACACCACCAACTGGCCTTTGTAAAATTACAATGCAAAGTAATCTGAATCACTGCCTCCCCCCCTCAACATTGCTTTAAAATTATATTTAAACAATCCCATAAGACAATTACTATATTTAATTGTTGTTCAGTTAATAAAAATAGTAGGAATATCCTTTATTGAATTATTTTTTCAGGAGGAAAAAAATTCTTTACTGAAAGCAATTTAATATCATGAATACTCAGTAAAAACAAATATTTTTGAACATCTAGTCCATATATTCTCCAAATCAGGTGCCAATGAATTTAGAGATTACCTTAAGGGTAGTCTAACCAAATGCTAAATTAACTATCACAATTTATGAATTTTTTCTTAGTAAAGAATAATGCCTGTGGGTTCCGTATTAGGTAGGCAAGAAAGTATAATTTACATTACCCATCCATGAAAGCAAACTTTAATTCTTGGGAACCTAAGGAATAGAAAATTCCAGTTTATCTACACGTGGAAAGGTGCTGATTTGCTGGGAATTTCAACACCTATCCAATTGAATTTTCATAGCCAAGGCAGGACCATCTCATCCCCACCCCCACATGTGACAGATCTCACCAGATGTTCCCTCAAGACAATTAGTATTTACAGTGTGTTTCCAGAAGACTTCGAAACCTCAAAATCCTTCCCGTCAGGGTTTGGAAAGACTAAAGATTTGGAAATCAAATCTATAAAGAATTGCACAGGTTCAAAAAAATTTTTGTTTATATTTGTTACAGATAACTCTCATCTCCCTTCTCACTATCTCTGCTCAGGATTCGTTCTTGAAATATCGATCCTAAAAGCAACCTTTGCCAGAGAGCACTAGGGCACAGGCATTTGCCTGAGAGCCTAGCCGCTGGCAACACGGATTTCATTTGACCCAGCCCTTTCAGATCTCTTCCCAGATGCCCCCCTCCCCCACCCTCACCCCACTCCTCCACCCTTCGTCCACCCTCACCCCCTAGGTCTCAGTGGTCATGAAAATGCAGTCCCAACATTTTAAAAATGTGTGTCCCCCTAGAATTAAGTTAAAGCTTCTGCAAAGTGTCCAATGCCTTAGGGCTCCAGCCTCTGACGCACTCTCAGTGCCGGGGGTCCTTTGGTGGCAAAGGAAGGTAGCAGAGGCCATCTGGGGAGGACTGGAGTTGGTAGAGCTAAAAAGGCAACAAGATTTGCCCTGCAGAGGGGGTGAAATCTATCTCTGGGCTCCTGGGTGTTTTATTTTTCATGATTTTTATTGCTTGTCTCTAAGGCAACTGGCCTTAGACTGAGAAACCTTCTCCTCAGAGGTTTTCTAAACAGGTCCTCACCTTGAAGTGTGTATACGAGTGGAGAGAAGAAGTCTGAAACTTCTGTGGCTGAGTGGCCACAACTGTTTAGGAAAGAGCTGAGAGGTGATGTGGGGGTGTGTGGGTATGAAGTGAGGCAGAAGAGGCGAGGTGTAGGACAGGTGATGGGTCACTCTGCCCTGAAGAAGTCTTTAGACGCCCTAGAAACCCCTCAGAAACCAGATGTGTGTGCCTGCCTGTGTGTGTGTACATGCATCCCTCTAGCAGAGGTGTACCATCCAGCTCCTCACACTCAGAGTAGGTTGCCCATGAGGCTGGAGCAGAGGCAGGGGCAGCTGCAGGGAAAAATATTTGAGTTCCCCCTCACCCCAAAATGAGGTGCTCAGAGCTCCCCCTTCAAAGAAGGACTTGGTGGAAGGAAAAATAAAGTTGAAAATAGGTGCCTTTAGGTGTAAACAAACTTGTGACTCCTAGTACAGGATAAGCTGAGCTGCTAAGGATCCAGAAGGAAAAACAGAGGTTGCACAATGATGGGTCACTTTTTTGGCTTCCAGTAGCAAAACTTGGGTCCCTATCCAAAGCCCCAAATAATAGAGCAATGTGTAGAATGCCACCTGATTTGGCAAACCTACTGTCACTTAATCCCATGTCCCCTAGACCCCAGGATGTACTGTGCCTGAGGTGGTGAGGGAATCTAGATTCTCGGGCTAAAGTCCCCTGCCCACTTAAAGAGCAGCCACTTCCTTTGCAAGAAAAGATCCTGGCTACCAAGAGGCCCCCGAAGACACCCCTTTGGTGACTGGCACCGCACTCAATCTCCCCCTGTGTAAAGACAGCATGCCAAGCCTCTTTGAGGGACAGCAGACCTGATGCACTGGCAACTAGCTATTTGGGCTTGTGCATGCCAGCTGAGGTCTGGGGTTAGTGGGTGGAGGTTGGGAGGAGGGATGTGCGAATCTCAGTTACCTGCTCCCTCCCCCAGAGGTCTCTGATCTCAGAGCTTCCTGGGCCGGGGGTGCACTGGGCAGCAGCACAGCACCTTCCTGCACCTATCACCTTCTTTATTAAGCGTGTTGCAAAGAGAATTGTACTAAGTCAGCCGTCTGGCAGCACCTACAAAATGGCCTTGGCAGAAGCGCCACTTGCTGTGGTTGCTCTTGCAAGTGACTCCTTTAGGGGAGGAGGAAGGGTGGGCACGGACTGACACTAGGGGCTGTTTGAGAGAGCAAGTCTTTGCTTCCTCCTTCCAAACCTCTGATATGTCTAGCGCTCTCAGTATGTTCACCCTGGATCCTCGCGCTGTCTTTTAGGTTTGCGGGCGTCCTGGCTCCCCGGGTCTCTGGCACTGAACTGCGCCTTGCAGTGACCCGACACCCCTGTGCTTCCTCTCGCAGTGGCTGACCGGAAGCCTCCCAGCCCTGGCAGCAAGGCCCCAGACAGCCTCAGTAGCTTACATGGACTGCCCGTCCCAGCCTCGACTTCCTAGGGGTAGCGCTGCCCAGAGCCAGAGTCAGGAGGAGGCAGCGGAGCGGCAGGCAGACCAGGAAGCGCACCTAGGCCGTGCAGCTCGGCGGCGCCCGGACAGACGGAAGGACCCGCGGAAGAGGTGCAGTGGGTCTGCCCGTGGGGGCACGCCCCAACAACCCTAGGCCTTACTGTGTCCCCTGCCCCCCCCACCACACTTCAGTTGTGGGTCAGAATTTTCAGGCTTTTCTGAATTTTGGTTTTCGACTGTTGAATCCATGTTGTGACACTTGCTCAGCGTAGCCTCCTTTGACCAGCCTTTTCCCACTTCTTCCAGGATTGTCCGAAGCTCTTCCTCCCTCCCTCTTTCCTCTACTTCCCTCTTTCCCCATTTACCCTTGAATTCCTTCTTTCTTTTCTAACTCCTTCCTTCCTACTCTACCTTTCTTTCCTTCCTAATTTTCCCCTTCCTTCTCTTCATCTTTTAAAGTTTTTTCCTCTTTAGTCCCTCCTGCTTTCCTTTCTCCTTCCCTTTCTGCCCTTTCTACTATGCTTTTCCCTGTGTTCCAGCCCCTTCCACCATTTTCTCTCCTTCAGCCTTTGACAGGCAGTGATTCTGTTTCTTCCCACTTCTACTTCTTCCTTCACACCCAGGAAAGCCTCAAAGGGGTCTCCCTGACAGTCCCTCCTCCAGCAGCTGTGACCCTTTAACCTCCACCCACTGTAACCCCTAGCCCTAATGAAGGGACCTAGAACTTAAAAAGAGAACAGAGAGACCTTAGCTTTCTATATTTTTATAGTAATGAACTGTAACAAAACCCCATGAATTGTGTTCTCCCTCCACCTCCCCAGGATATTGTCTGATAATCTGTATTTTCTCAGTGCCCAGTGACTGGGTTACTCTTTGCTTCCTCTGAGATGCTTTCACCCCAAAGAAGATTAAGGTAGGAGTAGGGGACATGAGGTCATTGATTTTTTTCTGTAGTTAGAAAACTGCTTGCCCTGGAGGTGCCTCTTCTTACCCCTGTACACCTAATAACCTGAGAGAATCTGGCACATGGTAAATGCATAAACATGGTTTCTGATGTTGGGGAGAAGCAGGTCAGCACATTTGTTAAAATTGCAGGCTGATTTGGGGTTACAAAAGGGCAATCTGCTTCAGGTCTGCAAAGGGTAGTGGTCAGAAAACCCTGGAAAGTGCCTTCTAGAGCTGGACACAAGAGCAGTTAACTGCTTCCAAGTTTAAGCAACTGGTGGTGGGACTCTGGACATAAAACTGTAATTTTTGTAGTCACGAAAATGCCACTGGTAATAGTCTGACATCACCTGTTAAACATAGCTGTCTTTAAATAAAGGACGACATCTGAATGCTTTGTGGGAGTAAGCAAATCTATTACTAGTCTGGACTATTATATAGGCATGCCTCACCTACTCAACCCCTGAGTTTCCAGCATGAACACTATTAAGACAAAATTATTTTATTGGTGTACTCATTAACACTTACAGCCAGAGTGGGCAGGAGGTGAAAGAGCAAATGAAATGGGAAGAGTATTTTCAGAAATTTGTCCCAGGAAACTCCAGGTCAGCCCTGGGGAACTAAGGTAGAGAGGCAATATGCAGAAATCATCCTAAATGAAGTTAATTCTAAGAGGAATAAACTGGCCAAAATGCAGTGAGCAAAAAAATGAAGGACTTTTTTCAGAAAATTCTGAAAGCTAAAGAAAATTATCCCACGTTACTAAATAATCTAGTTATTTCTAACTACAGAGGGATTTCTGGCGAGTTTTGTTTTTCTTTCTTGTGTTTGGTTTTCTAAAACTAACAGAAGAGATTTTTGAACTGAAGCTTTTGCTTGCAAGTGGAGCTGCCTGTTTGGACATGTGGAGGAAACCAGTAAAGAAATTATTTTTGTTGTATCTTACAGTCATACCTGCTGACAGTATTAATCATAAAAGAATAGCTGCCTTTTTCATATAGAAACTTTCCCCAGGTTTTAAAGTCTCTTGGCTTAAAAAAAAAAAGATTCATTGTATAGGTAGGAATATTGAGGGCTAGCCATTTGGTTTATTTTGTCCATCCTCTACAGCAAGCTATAAATTACAGGGTTTGAGCATGAAAACTGGGATGATCCCATCTCATCAGACAGCCAGGATTAAGGCTTGAACTTTGAACCTGGGGTCCTTAGCCTACAGCATTAAACTTTTCTGTAGAAAAGCTGGTCACAATGGTACTAGAATAGGTATGAAAAAGAATCATGTTCTCAAGTCCTCTGTCCTCTCAGCCTGTTATCACTTGCTTAGATGAGCTTTACAGGCTTACACATCCATAGGATTTTCACATGTCTCTCTACTGCCTAAAGAAGGACTGGCTTGCCTGGGTGATGAAGATGGCATTTTAACCCTTTCTAAAGAAATGAGAAGAATCTATATAACCAGCCTCTATCCCTGAGTTTCCTTAATCCCTATTTCCCTGTTACTTCCCATTTCTGTTTTTGGGCTGCTTAGTGAAGGATAAGAAGAGCTGGACAAAGCAACTCGGCATGGTGGAAGGTGCCTGTGTTGTAAATGCCACCTTCAAAGTGAAGAGCTTTTTAAATCTGTCCCCTGTGGTTCCCCATAACCTGTGGCTGGAGGTGAGCCTTTCCAAGTCCCTTGGCTCTGGGGTGAGCATTCACAGAGGAGGAGAGCATCCAGCCACAGTACCATATTTCACATGGGATATGTTGAAGTACCCCTTTTCTCTTGAGGCTGTAGGCCAGTCCCTACTCTGCCAAACTGTGATGGAGTCCTCTCTGAACCTTCATGTTTCTATCTTTGAAGTGAATGCTTCAGCTGCATAGAATTCCATTGTGTAGATGTACCATAGTTTTTTGATCCATTCATTTACTGATGGGCACTTGGGTTGCTTCTAGCATTTGGCTATTATAAATTGTGCTGCTATGAACATTGGGGTGCATAAGTTCTTCTGGATTGGTGTTCCAGGGTTCTTGGAATATAATCTTAACAGTGGAATTGCCGGATCAAAGAAAGAAGGAGCTCCTACCCTTTGTGACAGCATTGATGGAACTGGAGAACATTATGCTAAGTGAAATAAGCCAGGTGATGAAAAACAAATACCATGTGACTTTTTTTAAAAAGAGTTTATTTACTTTTAGAGAGGGGAAGGAAGAGAGAAACAGAGGGAGAGAAACATCAGTGTGTGGTTACCTCCTGCATGCTCCCCACTGGGGCCCTGGACAGCAACCTAGGCATGTGCCCTGACTGGGAATCAAACCAGTGACCCTTTGGTTCGCAAGCCAGTGCTCAATCCAGTGAGCCACACCAGCCAGGGCCAAATACCATATGATCTTACTATTAACAGGAACCTAATCAAAGAAACAAACAAGCAAGGAAAGTATAGCCAAAGACATTGAAACTGAGAACAGGCTGACAGTGATCAGAAGGGAGAGGGGAGGAGATAAAGGGGGAAAAAGGTGAAGGATTTACAGGAAAAATTGTAAAGGACATATGGATAACAACAAGGGTGGGGGTGAAAATGGGGGAGGGAGGTGGGGAGGGCTGGGGCAGTGGGGAGGGGTGGGGGAAAAGGCAGAAAACTGCACTTGAAAAACAATAAAAAAAGAAAACATCCCACTTGAGGTGAAAAAAAAAAAAAAAAAGGAAATGAATGCTTCAGTGCAGTGACACCCACAGTGACCTGGTCTGGAGAAAGGCTGGTCCTGGAGTTGCTTCACCTCCCTGGAGATAATTTTGCTGTAGACAAAAAGTAGGAGAATCATTTCTATGGTTGATGAGGGACCCAGAATTTAAATATTTTCCAAAAGATCTCATTGGAATATTATATTTTTGTTCTCCATGCATGTGGATCTGTGGAGGTACTGGGAACTCATGATAAAATTATGTAGTTCATGTCAAACAGAATCATTTGAGGAAGAATTATTCCCTGGAGGCAACTTGTCTTTGTCTTCTAGCACCTGCCTTTTAATTTTTTTGAATTGAAAAGTTTTTTAGTATAGAGAAGTGCTAAAAACATAAAGGGCATGATTACATGATTACTCAAATAACCATTTGATTTTTTGAAAGAATCAAAGATCATATATATATGATTTTAATAGTACAAAAACATTGAGATGAAAGTGAAAGTTTCTACCTCATCTCCATCCTTAAAGGTTACCTTTGTAAGAGTCTTTTATGAATCCTTCCAGGAAAAGATATGCATTTAGCAGAATATCTGTGTTTCTCTGTATGTACTATTTAAAAGTGCAAAGCAAGGTGCTGTGATAGATATACACAGATATGGTCTGGGGGGCTGATCTTTGCAAAGCAGGAGCCTCAGGTCCACTGTATTCACTTTATTGCATTGAACGGATACATATCATAAAAGGGATTATTAAAAATAGTATTTGTAAAGAGGGTCAGTCCATGCTTTAAATGAATAAAGACAGAATTTTGTTGCATTCATTGTTGGAGAAAGTGTTTGGAATGGACTGCAAGAATTTCTCAAAGAAAGGTAGCTGCTTTTTGGTAAGGAGGAAGGGAAACAAACCAAATAAAAGGAGACAGAGGGACAAGAGACTCAGAGCATTGCCCTTCATGAAGACAAACTTTTTCTACAAATCACTGAAGAGCATCCAAACTACAAGGGATTGGTGAGTGCCATTTTCCTTTCTTTGAAGGGTGTCAGTCTCTCTAGGTTAGAAAACAGATGGAGACAAAGGGGTGAGGGAGAACTTTGAAGAAATATTGGACAGGAATAAAATGGAAAAACCAATACTGGCATAAGCATTATTTTTGCCTATCCGAAGTTCACTTGAAATCCTTGTGGAATTAATATCCTGATGGATGAACCTTGCTAATTGACAAACATGTTTCCCTGTTTGTTTGTACCAGGATTTCTGCTAAAAAGGATGGGATTTATTTAACTGAATAGTGGTCTGGGTTAAAGCACTCTGTAGGTTTATTGGCATCAGTTTCTCTAGCTGGAATTATTACAGCGCCTTGGTTCCTTTTCCAAAGAAACTCTACCTGTTCCATGTTATGGTGGATAATATGAATTTAGAATCTTGCCAAAATGTGCCCAAAGAGCACATGAAAAGATTGTGTATTCAGACAGGCTATATAATGTGAAACATTTGTTCTCTTCTTTTAATGGGTGGGAATTATGCACAAAATTGTATTTGGTCTTCACCTTAACCTTGCTGTCTGAACTATAGCCTCACTCACTGAAGAAATGTCTTTTGACTGAGATAATTCTGGCCAAAGTATTGGATCTCAGCTAAAAAAAAATCTGTCTGTTATTGATTTTTTTCAAAGAGCGAAGCAAGGAGGAATCACACTGTCTTCTTTTTCAAGGAATTAAAATGAAAACCACACTGTTAGTCACAATCCAGTTTGGAATACTTGCATTCTAAATATTTGTAACAATTATACTCAATTTATTCTACCCTCTTTTTTGGAGTTGAAATCAGTTGAAACTCCTGATTCACTCTAAAGTTCTTTCTGTAGGAGAAGCAGTCTACGGTTCTTGGAACACATGTGTGTTTCTGGGCTGGCCAAAGCCAAAAGTGGAATCCCAATTATAGTTTTCATGGGCTATGGAATTTCAACTGCATTAGAATTTAGCCACCTGGATTGCCTTCACTTTGTTTTCTTCTTAAGGAGGAAATAAGCTGATCAAGTGTTCATTCAACTATTAAATTACACTTCCATCCTGTAGCATTTTATTTCCTTTTTCTCTGGTGAGATATATTGGCTAGATGGATTATCTCCAGTCTCTTATAATGGCCACATAATGTTCCCTTTTGGGAGTTTTCCCAGTCTCTGATGGATGTGGTTTTAGCTTTATAAGATTTTATTTTACCCAAACAACAAAACAAAAAATCTTTAACTGGATGTTTTTGATTCAGTAAAAAATCTGTTGGGTGAAAATTGAGCAAAATATTTGAATAAATTGAAGGAAATCGAACTTTTAAAAAGTTGAATTAGAACCTAAAATTACAAAACATGAAATAAATGAAAGGTTCCTTTGGCAAACAGGTTTGTAATATGATTATGTTGATCTAAATGCTAAAGATATCTTTCTGACCACCAGGGGGAGCACACATTGTTCCATGAAGATAAAAGATGAAAGCAAAAGATAACACAACATACAAAAACTGATCATTCTTGTTAAAGGGTAACCTGTACAGGTGTGAACAAGATCTGTTTATAAAAGGAGAGATTTTATTGTTGTTTTTATTGTTATTGTAATTGATAATCAGATGCTTTGATTCTGGAACAAAAAGGACAGGCTGGGCATATGGTAAAAAATGAATTTTATAGGCTCATCCATGTGGGAATTATCAAATTAGTTAGCTAAGAAGTAAATAGCAAATCTAAAATAAGTTTCACTTCTAACTTTGACTCCAATATATACATATATCTAATTATTTGAATATAGAACAAGTAAATAGGAGTTTTATAAAGCAACCTAATTAAAACTGATGTTTTTAGAAATTGAAATAAATTTTATTCATATCTGTGAATTTTTGATATTTTGGACTAATTTTCTTTTGAATTCCTTACTTTTAAGCAATGTGACCATTTTTAGTGATTTAGTTAAAGTTCTTAATCATTTAAAGTCACAATTCACATTTAAAGTAAGGACAAATATAGAGAGGCAGCAAACAGTAAAAAAAGATAAGTATTCACTCACTTTTTATTTTAGGATAAAATCTAGAAAGGTTGCTTACAGGTAGGGTAAAGAGTGTTTCTTTTTTAGTTTTAAAAAAGAAAGGGAGACTTTCTTACTATATTTAACCTGAACTTTTACATTTATCAACTTCAGGTTAGCTATGGAACACTCCCTGAAGGAAGTACTTGGGAATAGATGGGGTGTGTAGTACATAAAAGTTGGCAGAGTTGACTGTGTTCATATCTCAATTTTAACACTTAGCAACTGTGTCACTTTGGGCAAATTTAGACAAAATATATTAGCCTCAGTTTCCTTCTCTGTTTAATGGGACTAATAGCTTTCTTCCTGTGCAGTTGTGGGGATTAAATTTGATGTGTAAAGAGTAAAGATTTACTTTGGATCCTGGTCAGTCATATTAGTGTTGTTATTATTTTTAGTTTTCTTTCTTTCCTTCTCTTTCTGTGCTCTTATCAACATTTTATGGTGAAATAAATCATGTCACAGCCCTGCAGGCCATATTTGCAGAGACCATCAAGAGTACTAACGCTAGTCTCTGAAGTTATTGAAACTTTCAACAGCATCAGAGTGAGACACCACTGTCAGTTACTAGTAAAATCTGATGGTCCTGGGACATTCACTAAGACCTTAAGAGTATTTGATGATCTTACTGGCTAGACATATGAGGATTAATGATTGTCTTAGTAGCCATCACTATTGCATTGAAGTAGATTGTGAAGTAGATTTTGCAAGTCCATTTAGATCAATATGAAGTAAGCAGACTCAAAACTGGTGTACAGAAACCTCGTCTTACACTGTTCATATAACGAAGGCCAAGGAGCCTGTTATATCTGTTGCTGACTTTAGCATGCTGATTCTAAGCAGCCATGTTGAACTTTGATTTGTGTCTTCCTGTTCTTTGCCCAATAAATAAATTTTTTAAGGTTAAGCCACCCCATTTCTGACTCCCTCTGGCTGGCTGCCACTGGGAACACACCACTGGGGGGCCAAAGAGCACAAAATTGTTCAACTCAGTGTCTTCAAGAAGAGTCTCATATTGAAAGTCTCCCCCCTACCCCCAGAAGATCCTAAAAGACTTTTAGAGCAGTCAGGAGAGGAAATGTCTTGTCCTCATCAAGTGTCCATTCAGAGTTCAAAGTGTAGGTGAGATCTTCATATATTGCTGAAGTTCAATTAAAGAAAATCCACAAGTGCCGAAAGCCTTAAGAAAACACACACCAAACTTCTGTGACAAAATAACATTTAAAAGAATGTTAGTATTTTAGTATTTAGAATTTAGTGTTTTAGTAACAGAATTTAGTATTTTAATAACATTCATACTCATCCATCTAGATCTTATTTAACAATGCTTCTTTGCTCCAGATGGTGTTATGGGTTTATTCTAAATGTGTATACCCTTATCAATCAAGTGTGAAGGGCACACATTAATTGAATATGCAGTTGGGTTCTGACTCAAAATTATTTAGAGGTCATTCTCACAAACCAGATGCTTTCAAAAGTAAACAAAGATATTAAAAGATTTATTAGAAGACACATACATTAAAAAGTGAAAGTGTAAATAAATTTTTATAAGCATATGTATTTCATTTTTCTTATAATATGCATGAATTTAAACATTAAAAGAAAACGTGCTTGCTACAATGTATTTTTAGTTCCTATTTAAGACTTTAAAAATAGTCAAAGGTGCCTAGCGAATTCAAAACTGATCAGACTCTATCCTATGTCATTTGAACCATGGGATAATGATTAACACTTCCCCCAAACAGCACTTTTTTGAAAGAAGCTCCAGAGTGGCACTGGTAATTTGAATTTCTGTTTTTGAGCACATTCTACAATTTATGGCCAGACTCATTTTTTCCCATAGAAACTTCCAGGTTGCTATGCTCAAGACACTGTCATTCTCTTTAAATTTGGATAACACCATAGTCATGTCAAACAGTTGAGGCTTCATGATAATATTTACATTGAAGTGGGAGAGGCCTGAGAGAAGAAAAAATTTCAGGAAAAGCAATGTTTGGGTCCCTGTGGTCTCATGTAATGGGTACAGTCAAGAATGTAATATAGTTCATATCTGAGTTGTGTTTGGAATGAATAAAAAATCTATAGTTCAGTCAAGAATGTAGCTATAAGAATAGTATCCCATTTAGTTAAATGAAAACAAATTAGCATAGATAATTTTTTCTTGTAAGTTCCACTGTCAGTTGTGATATTATCAGTGGCTATAACAGTGGTAAGTATTGGCCCAGTAAAGAATTTCTTTCGAGAGTTTAATGCACATTAAAATAATAAATGGTCTAATTTCCATCTGATTTTTTTCAGGGTAGAGCCATTAAACTTGGGATTTCTTGGATGAAAATAAAAATCTCATACCCTTATTCATGTAGAACATTGTTTCAAAATAAGTAATATGGCTTAAAAAGGAAGTAATATTTAGAGAATAATTTTTAATTTTGAAAGCCATTCTCTCTTTTAATGAGACACTCTGATATGACTAGAAAGGTGGAGTCCCTTGTTTGCCCCAAGCTTTTGTAGAAGAGATGGGTTCTTCTCTTTTTCTTTATAAAGCTGAAATAAATAAACAAACAAATAGGAATGAATGATGGAATAGGTTGAAACCAATGGCAAAATGTGCCTGAACTTGTATCAGCTGGGAATTATATTAACCCTTAGGGTGGCCCATAAAAATGGTGGGGAGGGATATTTCCCAAGAGACCTTCATCTTGGGTTCCTCAACTGTTACCATAGTTTCAGCCTCAATTCTGATTTAAAGTAAATCTTGTTTTATTTTTTAATTTTATATTTTATTGATTATAGCATTACAATTGTCCTTTTTTCCTTTTGCCCCTCCTATACCCAGGAGCCCCCACTCCCTCAGACAATTCCCTTCCATTCATTGTTCATGTCCATGGGTCATGTGTACAAGTTCTTTGGCTACTCCATTTCCTGTACCGTACTTTATGACCCCATGGCTATTCTGTAACTATCTATTGTTACTTCTTAATTTCCTCACTTCTTCACCCATTTTCCCACACCCCCTTCCCCTCTGGCCACCTACAAAATGCTTTCCATATTCATATTCTGTCTCTATTCTTCTTAGTTTAGTTTTGTTGACAAGTATATATTTCTTGCCATTTTATTGTTCATAGTTTCAATCTTTTTCTTAAATAAATTCCTTGAATATTTCATGTAATAATGGTTTGGTGAACTCCTTTAGAGTTTTCTTATTTGGGAAACTCTTTATCTGCCCTTCAATTCTAAAAGATAACTATGTAGAGCAATCTTGGTTGTAGGTCCCTGCTTTTCATGACTTTGTATATTTCTTGTCAATCCTCTAGCATGCAAAGTTTGTTTTGAGATATCAGCTGACAGCATTATGGGAACTCCCTTGTAGGTAATAACTTCTTTTCTTTTGCTGCTTTTAAGACTCTCTCTTTATCTTTAAACTTTGGCACTTTAATTATGATGTGTCTTGGAGTAGGCCTTTTTGTATCCATTTTGTTTGGGACTCTATATGCTTCCTGGACTTGCATGTCTATTTCCTTCACCAAATTAGGTAAGTTTTATTTCATTATTTTTTCCAAATAGACTTCAAACTTCTTGCTCTTTCTCTTTTCCTTCTGGCACCCCTGAGATGCAAATGTTGGACTGCTTGAAGTTGTCCTAGAGGCTCCTTACACTATCCTCATTTTTGGGATTCTTTTTTTCCCCTTATTCTGATTGGTTGTTTCCATTTTCTTATGTTTCAAATCATTGATTTGATTATTGGCTTCATCCACTCTACTGTCATTTCCCTGTAAATCATTTTTTATTTCAATCAGTGTACCCTTTGTTTCTAACTGGATCTTTTTTATGCTGTAGAGGTCCTCGTTAAGTTCTTTGAGCATCCTTATAACTAGTGTTTTGAACTTTGCATCTGAAAGATTGTGTATCTCTATTTTGCTTAGTTCTTTTCCTGGAGTTTTAATCTATTCTTTCATTAGGTCATATTTCTTTGTCTTTTAATTTTGGCAGCCTCCCTGGTTTTTTTGTTTGTTTGTTTGTTTTTATGTATTACCTAGATCTGCATTGAATCCATGTCTGGGCAGTGTGGCTTATTGTAGTAGGTGTTGTGTAGGGTCCAGTAGTACAACCTCCCCTATTACCCAGGCTGAGAACTCAAGGCATGCCCTTTGTGTTGGTCGAGTACACCCTCTTCTTGTAGTTGAGCTTTGGTTGTTGTTGGCAGATCAATGGGAGGGATTTACCTAGAACAGCCACCTGCAAGGATTGGCTGTAACCACTTACCATCAACCTCTACCCTCTGTGGAGAATCTGCTATGCATGGGCATTGTGGTGGTGCTCCAACGTGGTCTATAGCTGTCCACAGGGTGCACTAGCCCTGGTGTTTTCTGGGTGATGCAGGTCAAGGTCAGCCCCTGGCAATATTTTGCTTAGGGCCACCCTGCCTGAATTATAAAGCAATCTGAGATGGCTGCTAATTTTGTTGGGCTTGGAGATTCCTAAGCTAAGCCAGTGTGAATATAGGCTGGCTGCTGCTAGTGCTGAGTCTGGGGTTCAATGAGACCAGTTCTTGACTGTTTGTTAGGATTTAGGAAGTTGTGAAGCATGCACCAAGACCAGTCATTCATATAGAAAAGCAGCTTGGGTGGACCCATAAGTTGGTTGGGGCAGAGTCTCTGGGGATCTTTAAGGTGGGTCCAATGCTGTCAGCCAGGTTGATGGAGTCTCAGGTATGGCAATCACCTGTCAGCTCTGTGGCTCTGTCAGGAGAGAGTTCAGAAAAGGGACCATGGTCTCTGTTCACCTTGATGCCAGGTACTTCAGTTTCTCCCTCTATGCCATGGATGCCTTTCCAGCTTCTACCTCAGTGCTTGAACCCACAGGGAGTGAGTCTGAGAAGGTGAGTCTCTGTGTGGGTTTTTTAAGAGGAACTGCTTGCAGCTCCAGAAGTTTCTTCCACTGACTCAATCCCCACTGATTTTTGCAGCCTGAAGTTGTAGCAACTTATCTTCCCAGCACTGAAACCCTGGGCTTGTGTTCAGCTTGGACTCCTCACTCCCAAGATAGCCCTCCTGAAATTTTATTCACCACATGAGGGTGAGGGAGCAGCCTGTTCTGCCTGTGCCTGTCTTACCAGTCTGAATGGATGTGGTTTCTTTAATTTGGTTGTTATATGATAGTTCTAAGTGATCATTGTTCTATATTTTAGTTTTAGTTTTGATGTGGTTGTTCAAAGAGTTGAGCCATGTCTGTCTACACTGCCATCATGACTGGAAGTCTAGTTTTCTAATATTTTGTTAAAAATTTTCAAGTGATATTGGCTGGCAAATTTCTGTTTTTATTATGAGTTTATCATAGTTTGGTTATAAGGTTATGTTGGCCTGATAAAACAATTTAGGAAGTATTTGTGTTATTACTTTATTCATCATTTGGTAGATTTTACCAATGAAGCCATTTGGCTTATAGTTTTTTGGAGGTAATTTTGTTCTTGTATATTCAGGTGAATGGAGACAAAGAAATATGGTCAAAATGAAAGAAAGAATCAAAATTCCAGAAAAAGAACTAAGTGACAAGGAGGTAGCCAGCTCATCAAATGCAGAGTTCAAAACACTGGTAATCAGGATGCTCATAAAAATGATTGAGTATGGTCACAAAATAAAGGAAGAATGACGGCTATACAAAGTGAAATAAAGAAAAATATACAGGACACCAGCAGTGAAAGGAAGGGTACTAGGACTCAAATCAATGATTTAGAACAGAAGGAAGAAATAAACATTCAATTGAAACAGAATGAAGAAAAAGTATTCCAAAAAATGAGGAGAGGCTTAGGAACCCCTGAGACAACTTTAAATATTGCAATATCAGAATCATATGGGTGCCAGAAGGACAAGGTGAAGAACAAGAAATGGAAAACTTATTTGAACAAATAATAAAGGAAAATTCTCTAATCTGGCAAAGGAAATAGACATGCAAGTTCAGGAAGCTAAGAGAGTCCTAAAGAAGTTGAAACCAAGGAGAAACACACCACGATACATTGTAATTAAATTACTCAAGATTAAAGAGAAGGGGAGAATCTTAAAAGAAGCAAGGGGAAAGGAGAGAGTTACCTACAAAGGAGTTCCTTTGAGACTATCTGCTGATTTCTGCAAGAAATCTTGCAGGCAAGAAGGGGCTGGAAAGGAATACTCCAAGTCATGAAAGGCGAGGACTTACATCTAAGATTGCTCTATCCAGCAAAGCTGTCATTTAAAATGGAAGGGAAGATAAAGTGCTTCCCAGATAAGGTCAAGTTAAAAGAGTTCATCATCACCAAGCCCTTATTATATGAAATGTTAAAGGGATTTATCTAAGAAAAAGAAGCTCAGAACTGTGAATAGTAAAATGACAACAAACTCACAAGTATCAACAACTGAACCTTAAAAGCCAAAAAGGAACTAAAGAAACAACTAGAACAGGAACAGAATCACAGAAATGAAGATCACATGGCTTATTATCAGCAGGGAGAGGGAGGGGTAAGAATGAGGCTAAAGGTACAGGGAATAAGAGGAAAAATTGGTAGGTCCAGAATAGACAGGGGAGTTTAAGAATAGCATAGGAAATGGAGAAGCCAAAGAACTTATATGTTTGACCATGGACTTGAAATAAAGGGGGCAATGCTGGAGGAAACAGTGTTCAGGGACAAGGGGAATAAAGGGGAGAAAAAAATGGGACAACTATAATTGCATAGTCAATAACATATACTTAAAAATAAAATTAGTTGTTTATAACATCCATTCATTTTTTTAAAATTTAAGATCTTCAGTGATGTTTTCTTTTTTGTTACTGATTTGGGTATTTTGTGTCTTTCTTCTTTCTTTTCTTTCTTTATAGAAACAGTTTTTGTCTTTGTAAATTTTTGTGTTGTATGTTAGTTTTCTGTTTCAAAATTTCTGATTTTACCTCTATAATTTCTTTGTTTTTCCTTTCTTTGAGCTTAGCTCTTCTTTTCCTCATTTCTGGAGTTTCTCATTAATTTTTTTTTGTTTCTCATTAATTTTACTCTTCTCAAATATCCCTTTTGGGCCACATACTTCTCTCTTAGAATGGCTTTAGTGTATCCCATAACTTTTGATATGTTGCATTTTTATAAGTGTTCAGTTCTATATAATTTCCAATGTGATTTTCTTCTTTGGCTTATTTAGGGATTTTAGGCATGTATTAATGTGAAAACATTAAGGGTTTTCTTTAGTTATCTTTTTTATATTGATTTCCAGCTTAATTCTACTGTGATCAGAAAACATGTGCTCTTTGGTTTAAAATCTCTGAGGCTTGTTGAAACTTGTGTCATGACTCACACTTTTTAATTTTTATTTTTAATTTTTATCGTTTTTCAATTACTGTTGTCCCACATTTTTCCTCATTGCTCTCCCCTTCCCATCCCTTCTACTTCTATAGTCAATCCTCCCCGAATTGTCCATGTCCATGAGCCCTTGATTTGTATTCCTTTGTTTCCCCCTTCCCCTTTTTTCCCCGTGTTATCCTCTTATCTCCTCCCCTCTGGCCACTGTCAGTTTTTTCTTTATTTCCAAGTCTCTGGCTCTATTTTGTTCATTTGTTTATTTTTTTGATTAGGTTCCAATTATAGGTGAGATCATATGGTATTTATACTTAATTATACTTTTATATTTACTTTTAAAAATTTTACATATGGGTTTAAAGGAATGCATATTTTTAAATATTCTATCCCTGTTTATTTATTTTCTATTTAAAAAGTTTTATTTATTTATTTTTAGAGAGAGGGGAAGGGATGGAAAAAGAGAGGGAGGGAAACATCAGTGAGTGTTGCCTCCTGTGCATCCCCTACTGGGGACCTGACTCTCAATCTAGGCATGTGTCCTGACTGGGAATCAAACTGGCAACACTTTGGTTTGCAGACCAGCACTGAATCTACTGGTTTACACTAACCAGGGCTGTTCTATCCATTTTTAATAAATACCTTTTTGAAATCTTCTATATCCTTACTGAGTTTTTCCTGTTTTCCCTATTCAATAGCACTATGATAATCTAGATGTCATTTGTATGTTTTTCTGCTCTTCCAAATCTGCTATTTGAGGTCTTATATCACTTTTGAAGTTTTTGGTCATTATTTCTCTAAACAATGCTTTTTGCAACATTTTCTCTTCTACTTCTGAGGTCCCAATTATACTATATGTTGCACTTCTCTGTGTCCCATATTTCTTTTATATTCTTTTCTTTATTTTTCATCTTTTTCCTCTCTGTGCCTCAACTTGTTTGATTTTTACTGATCTTTCTTCTAATCCACCAATTCTTATTTGCTTTTGAACCCATCTACTCAGTGCTTATTTTCAGTTTCTTTATTTTTTTAGGATAGATTCTGCATTTGATTCTTCTTTAAAATTGTTTTTAATTATCTACTGCAATCCTTCATATTCTATTTTCTAGAACATATTTATCACAAGTATTTAAAAGTCTTATTTTTGGCAACTCTGTTACCTGGATTTTCTATAGGATGCTTTTTAAAACTTGTCTGTTGTCATGTTGACTTGTCTCTTAGTATGCTAAGTAATTTTTAATAAATGCTACATCATATTTGTGAAATGCCAGTGATAACTTGAGGTTCTGGATGGTCTTACTTTTTTCTCCATAGGCTTTAGTTGTGCTGAGGAAGGGGAGATCATCCTGGTCCTGGCAAGAGCTGTGCCTGTTTTGCCTTGTTGATCTATTTTTGATTTGCCTTTACACCCACAGTGTATATGTGCAAAGGTCCCCTTCCAAAGCCAGTGTTGTTACCAATGGCATCTTTTGGGTATGCTAGTTTTAGTTTTTGTTCCCCTCACCCAGTTTTGTGAGTTCACTTAAAATGGCACCTAGTATATCTCAGACTTCTGGTTGTCAATTACTGCTGCTCCCTGGAACAAATGTAGACTCATTTCTGCTTTTCTTCTTTTGGATTATGACCCCCCAAATTCTTGCCACCTCCTTACCTTTCTGATGACTCCAAACAGGTATTTTAAAATCCAGAATTTTTACTCATTCTGTATAGGAAGTTTGCCTTATTATAGGTTAGTCTAGCATAGCTGGAATCATGTATACAATTTTTAGACAGTAACCAGAAGGGAACGGGGAGGGTGATAATAGAGGAAAGAAGGGAAAGGGTCATCAAAGAACATGTATAAAGGACCCATGGACAAACCAAAGAGGGGGAGGATTGAGGGTGGGAGGTGGGGGTGTGGGAAAGTGGTGGTAGGAAAATGGAGACAACTATCCTTGAACAATAATAAAAAGAAAAGAGAAGAAGGAAGGAAGAAGAAAGAGAGAAAGAAAGAGAGAGAGAAAGAAAAAATATCACTCATTCTCATCTGAGACTAAGAAAATTGAATGATCTTCTCAAGGGACATGTTTAGTTAAGTGTAGAACCAGAATATGGGCCAGGTCTTACTTAGTCCAGTTCTCTTCTCTACATTTCACAGCTCCCTGTAGCAACCACATCTAAGATTTGCCACGTCAGCCAAGGCAACAAAGAAAGTGTTTGGATATGTCAGAAGGGGAGAAGAGGAGAGAGCAGAGTTATGGCTATAGTGTCAGCAAGGGCCAATTAACTTGTTTATTCACCTTAGCTCTTGTTCTCCTCTGAAGTTGATTGAAGCTATACTTCTGATGGAGGCAGTCATATCCATCACTCATTCATGTAACCACCCAGATCTGAAGAGGTACATACTATAGGAAAGTTTCTCAGGAGATATAGCTCTTTAGTGGTCAGTTGATTTAGAAAACTGGGCAAGGATCTTTATTGATTTTGGGATGTGTGTACAGTGAGGCAAATCATACTCTGAGCCTGAAAGACAATTGGCTTGGTCTAAAAGGAACTAAGCACAGAAGTGTTTTATTCATGACACCAGAGAGTACAAGCTACAAAACTCCTCACTTAGCATGTTTCCTTCTGTAGGAGATGAGCCAACAGACATCATAAATGTGGCTTGAAGTCTGACCTTAGTTGGAAGCTGAATAGAGAATGCCACCTCAGGGCTAGGTGTGGAAGGGGAAGCAGCAAGTAGAATAAAGGGAGAAGCCAGTCTGCTATTTTGCATAAGAGGCCCAAACATACAACTTTTTAGTGGTCCCCAAACAATTTGAGATAATGGTAATGGTTATTTTCCTCCTTTCTCCTTCAGGAGTCATGGTGGTAGTCAAGATGGCGGTCTAGGTGAAGTTCTTGCCCAGATTCCTCCCTCTACATCCTCAAGAATGGGAAATATTATCAATGTCGATTATTAAAATAGTCTCATCAATGATCCTATTTTCTGACAAATGCATGTAAAATGGGCATTATTTCCCTCCTTACTTATGTTCTTCACTTTTCATGGGGCAACTACCATGGAATGGAAACATTCAGCCTCTCTCTTGCTTACTCTCCCCCTCCAAAAGGAGCTAATATGATTGGTAATAGCTTGCTCTTTTATTTAAGTCTGCACTGTCCAAGAGTGGGGGCCTCAACATCAAAAACAAAACAAAACAACAACAACAAAAATAAAACCCAAATCCCACCTTTTATGTCTCTCTTATGTTGCCTCTCTGATGAATCAGTAAAAAATTCTACAATCTCTTGATCCTATGTCCTTGTCAGCCCAGTACAAGTCCTCCTCCTCCCTTTTTCACTCTCCTGAAGGGCTGTGCGGAGAGATGCAGTACCCCACATGAAGCTGGATGGGGGAGCCAGGAAGGAGTGGCTCTCCCACTTCAGGGCAGGCTTAGAAAACCTACTATAAACTCAAATTCAATCTATATTATCCTGTCCAGCTATTGCCAAATGGCCTACTACAGCTATTATTTTGATCTCCATTGGGTCAGGTGCTATTCTTTTGTTAAAAAAAAGATTTTACTTATATTTAGAGTGAGTGGAAGGAAGGGAGAAAGAGAGGGAGACAAACATCAATGTGCAAGAGAACCATAGATCAGTTGCCTCTCACATATCCCCAACCGGGGACCTGGCCCACAACCTAGGCATGTACCCTGACTGGGAATCAAACCAGTGACCTTTTGGTTTGTGGGATGATGCTCAACTACTGAGCCATGCCAGTCAGAGCCACATGCCCATTCTTCAGGGAGAATCACCTTGAATTTAATCTCACATAAGAAGAACAGCTGTTTCTACTTTCTCAGGCATTTGTGTTCCCAGTGGCTGGATGTACATTTACTGGCACTTTGACAAAAGCAGGACATGCCGTTAATATTTCTGAGTGTTCTCCAATCCAAAAGAACCTTTGCACCCCAACGTTCATAGCAGCATAATTTATAATAGCTAAGTGCTGGAAGCAACCTAGATGCCCATCAGTAAATGAATGGATCAAAAAACTATGGTACATTTACACAATGGAATTCTATGCAGCAGAAAGAAAGAAGGAGCTCCTACCCCTTACAACAGCATGGATGAAACTGGAAAGCATTATGCTAAGCGAAATAAGCCAGGCAGTGAAAGATAAATACTATATGACCTCACCTTTAACAGGAACCTAAACAACAAAACAAAGAAACAAGCAAAATATAGTCAAAGACACTGTAATAGAGGACAGGCAGAAAGTGACCAGAGGAGAGAGAAGAGGGAGTTTCAGGGGAAAAGGGGAAGGGTTTATAGGAACAAAGTTAAAAGACACATGGATAAAAAGTAGGGGGAGGGTGGTAATGGGAGGGAAGTTGGGAGGGAGGGGTGGGTAGGCTTGATTGGGAGTAAAGGGGAGAAAACTGTACTTGAACAATGATTAAAATAAAATAAAAAAAATGAAAAAATATTTCTGAGTGTTCTGATGCATTTATTCAACATCTAATATATAAAAGGCTGAATCCCCAATTTGTAATTGTAAAAAGTATTCTATTTTTAATCATCTCATCATGGTGTTATAGATTCTAAAACATCAATCTCTAGTCATTTAAGTAAGTGGATATACCAGAACATTATAACTGTGAGTAGCAATAAAATAAAAGAAGAAATGACCACAGAGGAAGCAAGACTGAACAATTCAAGGAAATATGTGAAGAGAAGCATCTTACATAATGCTGACTAGTGTTCAATCAGCCCGTTGAGCTCCTTGAAGAAAGGTACTACCTGAAATATAAATAAAATAGATATTTTCCCCACATTCCTCATATCTTTTTTCCTGTCTTGGTCATAAAATGTATAGAGCTTCAGGTTACTTACTGTTCAGTCAAAATTATATTACGGGAGACCTTAAAACAGTTCCTCTTGAGAAATCGGGGGCTGATCCACTAGTATCTTCTAAGAACTCCTAGTTTTTCTGTCAGTTCCCATACCTGAGCCGTTGGGGAGTGAGATCTATGGGTTTCTGGAAGAGGAACATGAGGACCCCTGTGCCAGATTTCACCCTTGTCAAATGGCCTCATTCAGGGCAGCGGACTTGAAGGATTACTCACATTATTCAAGGACATACAGCTGCAATCATGACAATGGAAATTACTTACTTATGGAAAACTGAACTGAATTCCTTTAACTTAAATTGTAGATGGTTGCATGAATTATATATTGGTAAGTCTAACAGATTTTGCAACTCTGCTCATATACCATCGCTTGTCTCTATTCTTCTGTGGCTGTGTTACTGTCTGGCTCATCACTGAGTCCCTAGTGCCTAGCAGGGAGGTCTGGCATGTAACAGTCATTCAATTCTACTTGCTGAACGAAGGCATACACAATTTACCTACCAAATGCAACCCATGCTGACTGAGAAAGGGATATGTGGAAAAGGTGAGGGATTTATGACCTGAAAGAGGAAAAGGGACCATGGGCCAAAGGGGTGATTCTCTGTAGGAACTGGCTTTACCTGAGGGCATCACCAGCTTGCCATCTTGTATCCAGGCATTACATGTATACTACATGCTTGTTGGGTCATCAGTACCACCAGGTCTCTAACACACTTAAGCAAAGAAAAAAATTGGTTTTTGGTCTTTTTTAAAAAAAGACAGCCAGAATGGCTTGGAGAGGTTCAGCAAACAAAAATTAGAAAATATTCAAAATATTGGTTTTGCCTTTGATTCCCAGTTCAGGAAGCATTTGGGGGCACTTTGCCCTTCCTGAAGATCCAGGAGGGCCCCCACCAATTCTCTTTTACTGGTATTCATGGTCTGTAGCACATTTGGGTAACTTCTGACTCCATGGGAAATGAAGACCTATGGATGTTTCATTATTGACTTCTGACAGCACAAACATTTGTACTTCTAACATGTTCTTGGTTAACTCTATGTTCATAGTCAAAATTTATTTCAGCTTTTCTACAAATGCTTATCTTAATAAGATCTCCTAAAATCTCTAGCTTATTTGGCCCCTCAGGGAATGTATCTGGTCCCACATTGGGAAGGAAATCCAGAATTTATCCAATTGCATTAACATAGTTTATTGAATATTTTTTCCCATTCTTATTTATGTTTGATAACTTTTTAAATAATATATTAAATTAAAGGTGCTTATTTCTGGGCTGCCTATTTACTCACTAAGTTTGCCTGTGTGTAGTTTTGTACCATTACTACACTGATTGGATTTTTGTGGGGTTTTTTTAGAATGTTTTGATATATAATTAGAGGGCTGCTTGCCTCTACTCCTCTTTTTCTTCTTTCTACTTCTTTGTTTGTTCCAGAAATTCTAGCTATTTTGGGGTCAATTTATTCTTCCTGATAAGAAAGTAGAAGTTTAAAGGTGTGAAGAAGTTATAGATCACATAGGATTCTGTAGGTATTAAGTACATAGTTAATTTTTCTTTTCCTTCACTCAAAATTAGTGCTTTTCTTTCCCACTTCTACTCCTCTTTCTTCTTTCCTCTGTTTTCATCTCTCTTCCTCTGTTTTTCACTTATATTCTCAAGTTTGAATTTCACACTCATTAATTTGCTCATGTCCTACTGGATATTTCCTATATTCACTATTTCTTATTTCAAAGTTACTTATAATCTCTTAATTTTTTATTTTAAGGATTTTAAAACATAAGGATTAGCATAGATACAGTAAGGTGAATATAGTACACTGGTTTTAATTGTACAGCTTGATGAATCTTTATAAATGTATAGATCCATGTAACTAACACCAAATCCAGAATTCATAAGTTTCATACATGTGCCTTCCCAATCTATCACCATTTCTACTCAAATCAATTACATCCTGACTTCCATCACCATATGTTAGTTTGCTTCTTCTTCAATTTTACATAAATGGGATGATATTGTTAGCACTCTTGTGTCTGGCTTCTTTTGCCTAATGCTATGTCTATGAGATTCATTCATATTTTATGGCTACCAGTTTATTCTTTTTTTATTGTTGCATAGAATTATAATGTAAAATTAAAACACTACTTATCTATACTCTTGTTGATGGGATATCCATATTCTTAAATAAGAGTGTATTACCTAAAAAGCAATGATGAGAGGTCTTTGCAGAGTAGTGAAAAAATGTTTTATAATTTTTTAAATCATTTTCCAAATCCAGCTAACTCAGCAAATTTGGGCCATCCTTTGCAGTAAATGGTCACAGAATTTGATCTAGGTATGTATCTTCTCACTTATGAGATAAACATCTTTTTTTCCTTCTTTTTCTTCTGATGATCTTGAGATACTGAGGCTCAAATATACTTTCTTAAAGACCTACAGACAGCCAGGGAAAAGTTGTGGTCAGAAGACAGAAAGACTGTCAAAAGCTGGTTTGAATGTTTTCAACATTATTTTATGAATTATATTTCAGATAACATTCTTCTATTTCACAAAGAGTTTAAGATGATGTTAAATATTTGAAATGCAGGGATCTATGTAAATTTTAAGAAAATAAATAATTCATGATCATTTCTTGTAATCACTTGAGATAGATAGAAAGGAAGCCAAAGGTTTCACAGCTGGCAAAACAGGTTTGCTGACAGCAGGCATGGGCAGACAGACATTGCCTTATTTTCTTTGGAAACCATTTGTCACTGTCAGACACAAACGGAGGCTTCTCTTTTAGTGCTATTCAAACTTGAATATAGTTTACATCCTGACATTTTCCTGAGAACATCAAGGTTTATTTATCACCACAGTAGTTTTCAAGCTTCATATCCGCTGTTGTAAAGGTGAGGTGAGTTTTTTAAGAGTGGTTTTGTTAAGCAATGTTATCTCCTCATGCAAACCCACAATTTGATTTTTCAAACTCATATCCTTCACATCCCTTTGCTGTCTCAATAAAATGACAATTATTTATTTTTGTATTATACACTTATTGAGTTCAATTTCATTCTTTAAATAATCAGATTATATTAATGTATATAATTATGGGTCACTGATTCTTAAACTATTACTACTATTCATGTATACCTGTTATTATACAAGAAATTAAAAATTTAAATATATGAGTCAAAAGTGAAAAGAAGACCTTTTTTGAAGAACAATGATCTAAAACTTACCTTTGAATAGAAATTACACTTTAGCCATGATAAAACTATACTCTTGCTATGACTGGGAATAAAATAAGTTGCTTTTCGCATGAGATAGGAAAGTATAGAGACTTTTGTATTAGAAAAAATGGTAAGAAAAAGGTTGATATATAATTAAGCATGTATACCTTACTCATCCTCTATTCCTTTAAAATAATTTATGAAATGATGAAAGATTTATAAAATTAAAATATTATTTTTCTCTTTATAAAGATAATACACCCATACTGAAGAACTAGTAGAAGATATACAAAATTCCACAACAAAAAATTTATGTAAAAATAGTTACAACAATCACAATTTTTGAATCTTGGAATTTTTATAATGCCTAAGCAATGTGTTAGTCAAGGGTTTGCAAACCATGACTTATGGGCTGCATCAAGTCAATTGACTGTTTTGTAAACAAGGTTTGATTGTAACACAGCCATACCCATATGTTTACAGATTCTCTATGGCTGCTTTGGCACTATGCTGAAGAGTTTAATAGTTGTAACAGATCAAATGGCTTGCAAAACCTAAAATATTTGCTATCTGATCCTTTACAGAAAAAAAAAAAAAATATCCTGACTCCTGGTCTAGTTCACCCAGTAAAGCAGCAGTGTCAAACTCATTTTCACTGGGGGCCACACCAGCCTTGCGGTTGCCTTCAAAGGGCCAAATGTAATTTCAACTCCTTAACGGTTAAGGAGTAGTTACATTTATACAGTCCTAAAATTATTTTGGCCCTTTGAAGGCAACAATGAGGCTGATGTGGACCCTAGTGAAAATGAGTTTGACACCCATGCAGTAAAGATTAGATTATTTGAAGATGCACTCTTGAACAGGTACCTGGGTCTTACTTCAAGGACCTTACTGTCTAATTGTGAAAGACAAGACATTAGTACAATTTGAAGTAAAAAAAAAAATGACTAGTGCCATAGAAGGTACAAAGTACTTTAAGATTTCAGTGGGGACATTGGGAAAGGTATCATAGAGAAGGCTAGATTTGAACTTAGTTTGATAGATGGGTAGGATGTTACTATGCAAAAAATATTTGTAGAATAAGCCTATTCAAAGGAATGGTAGTAAGAAAAGCTCAGAGACAGGGAAACATTATGCATGTGTGAAGACCACCAAGTAGATCAATTAGATTAGTATAAGGGAGTATAAAAGAGTGGGATGGGATATACATTTGTAATGATGGGGTTGAGGGATTTGAATGCAACCTGAGAATGTTTCATGTGATAGGCTTAAAGGGGGTTGAAGGAAAACACGGTCAATATGGAGGTTTAAAGTATATCCCTAAATTCTTTGATATTTCCTTCAAGAGATGGAGCTGAATTCTTGCTTGAGTGTGGACTGAACTGGACTTGGTGAGTCACTTCTACACAATAGGGTGAGATGAAGTGATGGTGTGGAACTTTTAAGGCTAGGCCATAAGAGTCACCATGGATTCTTTCTTGCTCTCTCTTGAATTGCTTACTCTGGGGGGATGTCAGGTACAGTGGTATGAGGATATTGAAGTAGCCCTATTGAGAGGCCCATGTGTCAAACCTGAGCCTTCCTGCTAATAATTAGCAAGGAGCTGAGGTCTTCTGAAGAGCTATGAGAGGGAGCTACCCTGGAAACAGATCTTCCAGCCCCCATTGAGCCTTCAGATTATAACAGCTGCTGCTGATAGCTTGCCAGCAACTCTGAGGTGTGTTCCTCACCATCACTCAGAGGGTTTCTGTGGAATTGAACCACAGTTGGCCACAACAGCAGCTCTTTCACTCATACACTCTTTATTGATTGACTGTCTCACTTCCCCTGTCACTCTCAGTGCTTCCTAAGATCGCTTCCAAAATCAGTGACTTCCATCCAGATCCTTAGGTTAGGGTCTGCTTTTGGGGAAAAAGACTGGTTGAGTAATGAAGATCTGAACTATAGTTGTGACTTCAAGAATGTGACAGATGCGTCAAGGAACATGTATAAAGGACACATGGACAAAGCCAAAGAGGGGTAGGATTGAGAGTGGGAGATGGGGGTGGTAGGGTAGAGGAAAGTGGTGGTGGGAAAATGAAGACAACTGTAATTGAACAATAGTAAAAATATTAAAAATGAAATGAAAATAAAAAGAATGTGAGAGATGCCATAAGAAAAGAATAAAGAAATAGGACTTTGTAATGCTGGCTATAAGGCATCCACCTCAGTGATTTTCAAGATAAAGTCATTTAAATGCCCTAAACATCTAGACTTAGAATCTGAGGTCCTAGAGGGGTAAAATGATCAAGTTACAGTTCATTAGAGAATTAGCAGCAAGTATAAATCCAGCACTTGGGTTTCCAAGACTGTTTCCTGCCCCCAAATTATGGAGTTTATTTCTACAAAGCCCTCCCAAGCTTCAGATGAAAAAACAGACATATTGAAGCTGAGAAGTCCAAGGACCTATACTCACAAATATCAGGCTAAGAAGACCAACTGTCAGTTGACCACAGGCCAAAGCTGTCATTATCCCTTTTTGAGAATCTAAATGTACTTTTTGTTTACAAGTTTAAAGGAACATGATTCAAATGCCTTAGGGTGTCTTCCCTTAATTATCTCAAATTTAGGATTCAAAAATAGAAATGAAATGAGTGGAAATCATTTTGTTCATACAAGAATGTGATCTAAAACAGAACACATTTTTCTTTTTTTAACATTTTTTTACTGTCATTCAAGTACAATTGTCTCAATTTCCCCACCATCACTCCTCCCAACCCAGCCATCCCCACTTCCCACCCTTGATCCTACCCCTCCTTGGTTTAGTCCATGTGTCCTTTATAGATGTTCATGAAGCACTCCCCCACTATCCCCTCCTACCTCTCCTCTGGTTATTGTCAGTTTGTTCTTAATTTCAATGTCTCTGTTTATATTTTGCTTGCTTGTTTGTTTTGTTAATTAGGTTCCACTTATAGGTGAGATCATATGGTATTTGCCTTTTACCACTGGGCTTATTTCATTTAGCATAATACTCTCCAGTTCCAAAACAGAACACATTTTTTACCCATTCATTTATTTATTGAATGTAATGACCAGGCACGGTGTTGGGGATCCAAATAAGAAATAATTCTTGTCTCTTTCAAGGTCAAGAAGAGAGACTTCTTGTAATGTGAGAAATGCTAAAATAGGGGGACCAAAATAGTGCTAATTCCAGGTGTGAAGTACTAAAAAAAAATCAGAGAACACATACACATACATACACACTATCCTCCTAAACCAGTTTAGGCTGTGAATTATCTAATGCAAGTTTTATGGTCTTTAAAATATGGGAATTTATCTTGTAGTTTTTGTCCAATAATGACAAGGAAGAAAAAAATTCTTCACATTTCTTTGTTGTTCAAGTACAGTTGTCTCCATCTCCCACCCACCAGTCCCCTCACCCAAGCCATTCCCACATCTCACCCTTGATCCTACCCCCTTTGGTTTTCTCCATGTGTCCTTTATACATGTTCCTGAAAACTGTTCTCCGTTGTCCCCCTACTATTCCCTCCCACCACTACTCTGGTTACTGTCAACCTGTTCTCTATTTCAGTGTCTTTGGTTATATTTTGCTTGTTTCTTTCTTTTGTTGTTTAGGTTCCTGTTAAAGGCGAGATCATATGGTATTTCTCTTTCACCGCCTGGCTTATTTCACCTAGCATAATGCTTCCTAGTTCTATCCATGCTGTTGCAGAGGGTAGGAGCTCTTTCTTTCTGCTGTGTACAATTCCACTGTGTAAATGTACCATAGTTTTTTTAAAAAAATATTTTTTACTTTAATTGTTGTTGCAGTACAATTTTCTATCTTTTACTCCCATCCCAACCCACCCACCCAACCCTCCCCTCCTCCCTCCCATTTCCACCCACCTGTACTTTTTATCCATGTGTCCTTTATACTTTTTCCTGTAAACCCTTCCCCTTTTCCCCTGAAATTTCCTCCTCTCCCCACTGAACACTGTCAGACCGTTCTCTAATTAGTGTCTTTGGCTATATTTTGCTTGTTTCTCTGCCTTGTTCTTTAGGTTCTTGTTAAAGGTGAGATCATATGGTATTTGTCTTTCACTGCCTGGCTTATTTTGCTTAGCATAATGCTTTCCAGTTGCATCCATGCTATTGCAAAGGGTAGGAGCTCCTTCTTTCTTTCTCCTGCATAGTATTCCACTGTGCAAATGTACCCCAGTTTTTGATTTACTCATTTACTGATGGGCACCTAGGTTGCTTCCAACACTTGGTCATTGTAATTGTGCTGCTATGAACTTTGGAGTGCATAGGTTTTTTGGGGGGTTGGTGTTTCAGGGTTCTTAGGATATAATCCTAGCAGTGGAATTGCTGGGTCAAAAGGCAGATCCATTTTTAGTTTTTTGAGAAACTTCCATACTGTTTTCCATAGTGGTTGTACCAGTCTGCAATCCCACCAACAGTGCACTAGGGTCCCTTTTTCTCCACAACCTCTCCAACACTTGTTGTTTGTGCTTTGTTTATGATGGCCATTCTGACTGGTGCAAAGTGATATCTCATTCTGGCTTTAATTAGCATCTCTCTGATAGCTAGGAATACTGAGCATCTTTTCACATGTCTCTGGGCCCTCTGTATGTCCTCCTTGGAGAAGTGTCTGTTCAAGTCCTTTGCCCATTTTTTAATTGGGATGCTTGTCTTCTTAGAGTGGAGTCGTGTAAGTTCTTTATATATTTTGGAGATTAAGCCCTTGTCTGAGGTATCACTGGCAAATATGTTTTCCCATAGAGTTAGTTCTCTTTTTATTTTGATACTGTTTTCTTTAGCTGTGCAGAAGCTTTTTATTTTGATGAGGTCCCATTTGTTTATTCTTTCCTTTATGCCTCTTGCTCTGGGAGACGTATCAGTGAAAAAGTTTCTGCGTGAAATATATGAGATTTTCCTGCCTATGTTCTCCTTTAGGACTTTAATGGTGACATGGCTTAAATTTAAGTCTTTTATCCACCTTGAATTTACTTTTGTGTATGGTGTAAGTTGGTGCTCAAGTTTCATTTTTTTGCAAGTAGCTGTCCAGTTCTCCCAACACCGTTTGTTGAAGAGAATCTTTTTACTCCATTTTATGTTGCTGCCCCCTTTATCAAATATTAATTGGCTGTAGAGACTTGGGCTTATTTCTGGGTTCTATGTTCTGTTCCATTGGTCCATATGTATGTTCTTATGCCAGTACCAGGCTGTTTTGATTACAGTGGCCATGTAATACAGTTTGATATCAGGTATTGTGATTCCTCCTATTTTGGTCTTCTTTTTCAAAATTGCAGCAGCTATTTGGGGTCATGTGTGGTTCCATATAAATTTTTGAAGTGCTTGTTTATGTCTGTGAAATGAGTCTTTGGTACTTTAATAGCTATTGCATTGAATGTGTAAATTGCTTTGGGTAGTATGGCCATTTTGATGATGTTAATTCTTCCAATCCATGAACACGGTATATGTTTCCATTTGTTTGTGTCTTCCTTGATTTCTTTCCTCTGTGTTAGGTAGTTTTCTGAATACAGGTCTTTTACTTCTTTGGTTAGGTTTATTGCTAGGTATTTTATTTTTCTCTTTGCTATTTCAAATGGGATTTTTTTCTTGATTTCTGCTTCTGTTGTTTCATTGTTGGTATACAAAAATGCCTTTGATTTCTGGATATTGACTTTGTATCCTGCTGTTTTGCCAAATTCATTTATTAGATCAAGCAGTTTTTTGGTAGAGTCTATATGATTTTCTATGTACATTATCATGTCATCTGCAAAGAATGACAGTTTTGTTTCCTCCTTTCCAATTTGGATGACTTTTATTTCATTTTCTTGTCTGATCACTGTGGCTAAAGCTTCCAATACTATATTGAATAAAAGTGGTGAAAGTAGAGAACCTTGTCCTGTTCCTGATCTTAGTGGAAAAGATTTTAGTTTTTGCCCATTGAGTATGATGTTGACTGTAGGTCTCTCATATATAGCCTTTATTATGTTGAGGAATGCTCCCTGTATTCCCACTTTGCTGAGTGTTTTTATCATAAATGGGTGCTGTACCTTATCAAATGCTTTTTCTATATCTATTGATATAATCATGTGATTTTTGCCTTTGCTTTTGTTTATGTGATGTATTACATTTACTGATTTGCAAATATTGAACCATCCTTGCATTCCTGGGATGAATCCCACTTGGTCATGGTGGATGATCTTTTTAATGTATTGTTGGATGCAGTTTGCCAGTATTTTGTTGAAATTTTAGCATCTATGTTCATCAGTGATATTGGCCTGAAGTTTTTTTTCTTTGTTGTGTCTTTATGTGGTTTCGGGATTAGGATGATGCTGGCCTCATAAAAAGAGTTTGGGAGTTTTCCATGTTTTTGGATTTTTTGGAATAGTCTATGAAGGATAGGAGTTAGCTCCTCCTTAAATGCTTTGTAGAATTCTCCTGTGAAACCATCTGGTCCAGGACTTTTGTGTGTCAGGAGTTTTTTTATTACTGCTTCAATTTCATCTGCTGTTATTGGTCTGTTCACACTTTCTGCTTCTTTTTCATTGAGTTTTCAAAGATTATATTTTTCTAGAAATTTCTCCATTTCATCTAGGTTTTCAAATTTCTTGGCATACAGTTCTTCATAGTAATTTCTTACAATCCTTTGTATTTCTGTGGTATCAGTTGTAATCGCTTGTTGGGGACCACTGTTGGGGACCACCCTGCCTGGTCTCAGAAAGCTGTGACCCCCTGTGACTTAGGCTAAGTGAAGAATCTCCAGATCAGGAGCCACTAAGGAGACAAAACTTATTCCCCTGTCACGAATGCTACCTGTTCTGTGCCTGGCCTTTAATGCTAGGTCAGTTACCAATGATGGGTAAGACTCCTGAAAGGGAGGGGAAACCTAAGCCAGGTTCTGATCTTGTAAAGGCCTCTGTGGAATAAGTCTCATGAGACTGTGGAAAGGAAGGGGTGATCGGCATCTACCCCTGCCCCCTCTTAGCCTGAATCTTTGTACTCAGATGTGAGAAATCCAAGTCTCCTTGCTGCCTCTCTCTCCAGCTCTTAGCAAAATAGCCAAAGGAAGGGGCAGCTCAGACTGGAGATGGCGGACCCCCGGGGTAATCAGGCCTGGGACATAGAATATGCAAGATCCTGTGAGATCTGTTTGCTGGAGGATGTTATTAACTTGGAATTTGAAAGTACAGTCAGGAAACCTTTGAAACCTGTAGTCTTTTCATATGATAAAACTCCAATCTCTGCCTGGAATCACAACAGAAACTCTGTTAGCATCCTTGCAAGATACGTGTTCCCTTTGATTTCTTCTGCCAGACTGTCAATTCTCAAACTGTGTCTACTTTTTCAATAAAAACCCACTGGGACAAAGGAAGGGGCTCTTCCTTTGGAAGCCTGGAGGGGCTCAAAGAATTGGAGAGTGAGCGCTCCGTCTCTGACTTCCACTCAGAAAGCTGTTTCTGTGAATGATTATTTCTATAGTGGGTTTTTGCGTGTCCATAGCCAGCCGGGAGAAGGCTGGGTTCTGCACGCTTCAGTCAGACAGCTGGGTGTTTTAAGCGAGGTTTGAAAATCGCTGCAGTTGGCGCCCAGACCTGCGGCACTGACCCACAGGCCTGGAGCCATCACTGCAAACAAACACATCAACTCCGGAGGATTAACGCGTGGATGCCCAGGTAAAGGGTCTACGGCCCTGTTTTTCCTTTATGAATAGGTTATATAATATAAAAAAATAATAGAGCTCTCAAGAGCATTTACGTCTGTATTATAATTAATAACTAAATAATCGATTTTTAGTCAAAAACAGTATCAGGGGAGCCTAAAAGCTGAGTTTCCACTGTCATCAAACTCTAAATACGGCTTCCCAGAATTTAATTATTAGTAGTAACTTTATAAGGGGCTCTAATATCTCCTTCCCCCAGGAATAAGGTATTTTCTTCTTCTGGTAACTGTTTTTAATAACGGTAAGTTTGTACCTTGCTGGCCCTGGCAAGCCTGCGCAGGGAGCAAGCAAAGACTTTCTTTCCCTTTGGCCTAAATATGCTGCGCTGGCGGCGGAAGGAAGCTCAAAAAAAAAAAAAAAGGGGGTGTTTTTACTGGTTGAGGAATTTTTCAAAGTAATTTCTAAAATTCATCACATAGAAAAATGTTTAAAAACTGTTAAATGGTAATACTATGTTTATGAATCAGCGCTGAGGTGAAAACCGGCACTTTAAGCCTTGCGCGTGCATGCTGAGTCCCACTGGCCCTGTCCGCCCTGCGCGCACAGGAAACCTAGTTTGGCGGCCTATTGGCGAGCAGGAAAACTGGAGGATGCAGGCGGGCACAATAAACACAGTCTTTTGCCGCCCCCCCCCCCCCCAGTAGCCAGGCAGATTTCAGCACGCGCTGTAGCCACCCACGCATGCGTGCTCAGGGAGTCAAGTGGGGGCTGCGTGGTGGTGACCCACGGGCCACTCGGCAGAAGCAGCAGGGAATGCTCTTCAGGGGCGGTGAGCGACCTTGCCAATGCCCACTCCCCTAGCCCAGCAGGTAATTTTGTCTGCGAGCTGCCATGCAGCGGTGACCGCAAAGTGGGAGCTGGCAAAGGGAATGCGCGACTAGGGGCTGGGTGGTGACCGCCCGTGGTGACTCCGTGAGCCGGGACTGCAGGGAACGCGCCTCTGGGGAAAGTGGCAGGGAGCTTTTTTAAAACTATAGTAACATCAGTTTAAGCGCGCAGTCCCTGAATCCGAGAGTGCCCAAGAGCCCTGGCAGCGGTGACTAATGTTCTGCCTACATCACCTGCCCACGCCGCTCCTGGGCACCACTTAATTTTTAAAACCTAGGCCTCCGTAACTTTACCACCAGTTTGCCTAGGAGAAACAAATCAACCCAAATCGAAAACACAGCAAATCAGAACTGCATTTTAAAATTACTTTTACCTGAGAGGCACTTTATCTGTAAAGATTCTCTCTTTATCTTGGTATTTTGCCATTTTAATTTTGATACGTCTTGAAGTGACCCTCTTTGGGTTCCTCTCGATTGGAACTCTCCTGTGTTTCCTGGATCTGTGTGACTTTTTCTCTCATCAAATTAGGGAAGTTTTCCATCATTACTTTTTCAAGTAGGTTTTCTATCCCTTGCTCTTCTTCTTCTCCTTCTGGTATCTGTATTATACAGATATTATTATGTTTTATATTGTCTTGCCTTTCTTTTAATCCCTCTTCATTCTTTCTGAGCCTCTTTTCCTTTTGTTGCTCTTTCTGGGTGATTTCTTCTACTTTGTCCTCTAGCTCGCTGATCCGATCTTCTGCTTCATTGATCCTGTTTTTCACTCCTTCTACTGTGTTCTTCAGTTCAGAAATTGTATTCTTCATTTCTTCTTGGCCCTTGTTGATAGTTTCTATTTCCTTATTCATATTCATATATTTTGCGTGAGATCATTGTAGCTTCCCTGTAGTTTCTGGTAGCTCATTGTGAGTTCATTGAGCTTCCTTATAATCATTGTTTTGAACTCAATATCTGATAGTTGGGTTGCCTCTATTTCATTTAGCATTCCTTTTGAGGCTTCCTCCTTTCCCTTCATTTGTGGATTGTTTCTTTGTCTTCTCATTGTTCATGAGACTCTTCTTGTTAGCCTGTGTTTTTTAAATTGATCTGTTCTGGTTCCCTGTGTTTATGGTGTGAACTTCCGTCATAGAATACCTGTGAGATTCAGTGGTGTAGTCTCTTTCAGGTATCCTGGTGCTCACAGCTTCCCCCTACTCTTTTTTGTGATCAGTGGAGGAGTAAGGCAAAATGGTTTAAGATAATAAGACAGTATTCTATGATATTTACAGTAGCAGCCAGTAGAAAAGATGGGAGATCCTTTGGCTACGTATAGTGTTAACTGTGATCTTCCATCCCACTAGCCACATTAAAAAGTATGGAAAGAAGATAAGACTCTTTTAGTGGAGGAGAGGATTGTTAGTTAGATCTAGAAAGCTGTGAGGCTGTGGGAGGTCAGATTCTGAGGTAAGGTGGGAAGAAAGTATAGTAAATAGGAGTAGTGTGTAAAAGAATAGAGACAACCCCTATAATAATAGAATTTAGGAAATTGCGAAGTGGGCTGAGATCGGGGAGGGGTGTTGAGTAATATTTACAGTTGTATGAAATAGGTCTTATTTACAGTAACATTAAAGCAATAATCATGTGGCAGAATCTATGAGATCTATATAACAAGAATAAGGAGTATAGAACCTTGAGTGGTGTACTAATGGAACCCAAGTGAAGGACAGTAAATTACCAGCACACTGTGAATGAGATAAAAGGGGGAACCTATCAAATGACAGTATAACCAGCCAAGCAAAGAAGATTATACAGAAAGAAAAAGAATACCAAAATATTATTAAAATCAAAAAATGTCAGTAAAGAGAGAAAAAGATAATACAAATTTGCATGAACTTGCAGCCTTAAAAAATAAAAAAATAAAAGCAGAAGATGAAGTGCAGGAGAGATAATTTTGGAGTGGAAGGAATAGCACTAGGATGAAAGGATGAGAAACATAAAGAACTGGGTGATATAAAAATAATAAGAGTTAAAAAATAAAAAGTTACCTAAAAAAAAGAAGATAAAATCAAACAATCAAACAGCAAAATCAAAGCAGCAAAATCAAAACAAAACAAACAAACAAACAAACAAAAATCATCTCCTGTTGGTTTCTAACTGGCCAAACCAGTTTTTCTGGTCTTGATAGTTTCAGCAGACTGAGGGGTGATTGGAATGTATTTCACTCTTCCCAGTCAGAACTCAGTCAGTCTCTAGGTTACTGTCCCCAGGGCTAGCCACCCACTTTCCGCAGAAACGATCACTGCTTCAGGTTCAGGGTTCAAGCTCCGGAAATCGCAAGGGGTCACACTCCTTCCCCAAGTTCGCCACTGCAGGCTCTACATTAGCATGGGAATCACCTGCCTCTCCTCTGGGTTCACGGGTGCACACTCAGGGTATAACGAGGGGTTGCAAACTTCCCCAACTTCTCTGAGCACTTCCCCAACTTCCCCACCAAGGGCTCCAGGAATCCCAGATGCACCACGTGTTTTCAGGGTTTACACTGTGAGACTTGGGAGTCCCAGAGGGGTGGCACCCACCTGAGATCACCACCACAGGCTCCAGAAACCCATGAATGCCCATGTCCTTCCCTTTTTCATGGCCATAAAGTCTATGTCTTCCACAAAACCACACACTTGCTGGGTTGGGGGCGCCAGTGCATGGCCAGGCCACCCTTGGTCGCACAGGCTGGGGCACTCACTCTTCCCTGGGCTGTGAGTGGGTGCTCGCAGCCCCTGCGCAACTGTCTCTCGATCCTCACTCCCCTCTCTGGGCCTTCAAGAAACAAGGCCTTCCCCGATGTAACTGTCACTCGATCCTTGATGTCCGGGAGGGAGCGGTGACTCTGCTTTCCTGAGTGCCCTGAGACTAACCCAGGAGCACTGGGCTTGGGAGCTGCAACCTCCCTGGTCCATGCGCTGATCCCTGGGCCCTTATTATTCTGAAGCAGTCTCCTTACCGTCTGTTTTTTTAATGTCTGCTATAATTTTTTGATGTCCTATTTTCGTAAATGTTGCGATATTGGTGGCCCCTTGCTCTGTTCCTCCTCAGATCCACCAGATTTTCTCCCGTGTCCTAGGGAAGGGGGTTACAATTCCTCCAACAATGCTGCCATCTTCCCAACCACATTTTCTCCATGTCTTTTCATGGCTTGAGAGCTTATTTCTTTTTAGTACTGAATAATTTTCCAATGTCTGGAGGTACCAAAGAATATTTACTTAATTACATACTGAAGGGTATCTTGGTTGCTACCAAGTTTTGGGTTGAATAAAACTACAACAAATAAGGTAAATTTTTATATTTTTTCAAAGTTATGTATCAATTGTCAAGATACCTTCAATTTTGATGTTATTCTTTTTCTAGCTATAGTAGTGATGTCAGGTTTCTATTTAGAATATACTGATTTAAGCTCCAGCCAAGATGGAGGTGTAAATAGAAACCCTTGACTTCCTCGTACAACCAAAAGGAAAATAACAACCAATCTAAAAACAATAAACATCCAGAAGTGCCACACAATGAAACTGCATGGAACTCCAACAACCAAGGAATTAAAGAAACAATCAACCAGACAAACCAGACTGGTAGGAAGGAGATCAGGTAGAGGGCCAGACTGAGAGAACTTGTGGCAAGGTGGCAGACCATGTTGGTGGGGTTGGTTGAATGGGAAACTTAGACTCAGTGCTGACTATGGACTATGGCATGAGTTGCCACAGTGGTAGAAACTCCCAGTCTCACAGGAGAGTTTGTTGAAAAGTGGTGCTAGAGCCCAGCAAGTGAGCTGAATTATTCCCTCTGACCCCTCCCCCACAGACACCACCACAATTCAGCAAAGAGGGTTGCCCTGCCCTGGTGAATACCTAAGGCCCCACCCTCTTACAGCTTAACAAGAGCACAGAGAAAAAGAAATATGGCCCAAATGAAAGAACAGATCAAAACTCCAGAAAAAGAGCCAAGCAACAAGGACATGGCCAACCTATCTGAGGGAGAGTTCAAAACCCTGGTAATCAAGATGTTCACAGAACTGATTGAGCTTGTTTTCAAAATGGAAGAACAAATGAAGTCTACACAAAGTGAAATAAGCTAAATATTCAGGGAACCAAAAGTAACAGGAAGGAAACCAGTACTCATATCAATGACTCTGAACAAAAGGAAGAAATAAATATCCAACTGGAACAGAATGAAGAAACAAGAATTCAAAAAAAAAATGAATAGAGGCTTAGGAACCTCTGGGATGACTTTAAATGTTCCAATATTGGACTTATAGGAGTGCGAGAAGAAGAACAACAGCAAGAAATTGAAAACTTATTTGAAAAAATAATGAACAAAAATTTTTCCAGTCTGGTGAAGGAAGTAGACTTCCAGGAAGTCCAAGAAGCTCAGAGAGTCCCAAAGAAGTTGACCCAAAGAGGAACTCACTAAGGTACTTCATCATCAAGTTACCCAAGATTAAAGATAAAGAGAGAATCTTAAAGGCAGCAAGAGGAAAGGAAAGAGTTACCTACAAAGGAGCACCCATAAGACAGTCAGCTGATTTCTTGAAGGAAATCTTACAGGCAGGAAGGGGCTGGAAAGAACAGACCTACATCCAAGATTGCTCTATCAAGCAAAGCTATCATTTAGAATGGAAGGGCAGATAAACTGCTTCCCAGATAAGGTCAAGTTAAAGGAGTTCATCATCACCAAGCCCTTATTATATGAAATTTTAGAGAGATTTATCTAAGAAATTGAAGACAAAAAATATGAACAGTAAAATGACAACAAACTCATAACTATCAACAACTGAACCTAAAATAAAAACAACACAAAAATAAATACTAAGCAAACAACTAAACAGGAACTGAATCAGAGAAATGGACATCCCATGGGGGGTTTTCAGTGGGGAAGGGAGGGGGAAATAGGGGGAAAAAGGTACAGGGAATACCTTTTGGTAGACACCAAATAGTTGGGGAGAGGTTAAGAATGGTATAGGAAACCAAGAAGTCAAAGAACTTGTATTTACAACCCATGAACATGAACTAAGGAGGGAATGCTGAGGGTTTGGGGGTACAGGGCATATGGGGGATAAAGGGGAAAAATTGGGAAAACTGTAATAGCATAATCAATAAGATATAGTTAAAAAATAAAAATAAAACTAGGTTCAGTATCAAAAATAATTTTAGAAGGTTGCTTAACATGGAAAAAATAGAAAATTTGACTCCACAATAATATTCTTACAATGACAGATCTCCATGAAAAATAAAGTTTAGACATCAGCTTACCCTAAAATAAAATAAAATTATTTATAGATCTAGTCCTAACAAAAAATGTGCTGCCCCACCCATAAAATTATAATATTTTGTAAGCATTGAATGTATTAACAGCACCAAGCCTAACACCTGACACAGGATAGTAATTGAATAAATTTTACTCACTTTTCCAAAGTCTCTTAAGTCTCTTTACTCACTTTTCCAAAGTCTCAAATGTAAGGAATACCTTCTCTCTGAGTCTTATAACTTCTGTATCAGTCAGACTTCAGTCAAGGAGTTGGAGCCCCATGAGCAACATGGAACAGGGATTTATTACAAGGACTCAGTCTTCCTCAGTAAGAGAGTTTGTGGGAAAGTCTAGGAAAGCCATTGATTCTGTATTGGGTAGTGTACCTGAAGCCACTGAAGTTAGCAGTGTGGGCTATCTGGAAGAAAAGCTGGATGTGAAAAAGGAACCCACAGGACAAACTGGAGCCAACATCCCTTTTCACCATTTCCAATCTTGATGACACAGATGAAATTCAGAAAAAACTGGTGTCTTCACCACAGAGCTGGACCCACACAGCCCAGGATTTGAAGAAGGGGAAAAAGACTATGGTGGGACAACTAGGGACTTTGGGTATCTTTTTGTATGTCTATTGACCATCTATATGTTTTCATGGGGGGAAGTGTCTGTTTAGTTCCTCTGCCCATTTTTTTAATTGGATTGTTTGGTGTTGAGTTGTATGAGTTCTTTTATATACTTTGGATATTAACCCCTTTGGGAGCTGCTGTTTGAAAATATCTTTTTCCTATTTGGTTGGTTGCCTTTTTGTTTTATTGGTGGGTTGTATTTTTTGGTTTACAGAACATTTTTAATTTGATATAGTCCCATTTATTAATTTTTGCCCTTACTTCCTTTGCTTTTGGTTTCAAATTTATAAAATCATAAGACCAAGGTCCACAAGATTAGTGTTTATGTTTCTTCTATGTAAGTTATTGTTTTAGTTCTTATATTTCATTCTTTGATTCATTTTGAGTTAATTTTTATATATGGGGACAAACAGTAGTCTAATTTCATTCATTTCTATGTGGGTTTACAATTTTTCCAGCACCATTTATTGAAGAGGCTTCTTTTCCCCACTGCAGGTACTTTGTCAAAAATTATTTGCCCATATACATGTGAGTTTATTTCTGTGCTCTCAGTTCTATTCCCTTGGTCTTTATGTCTGCCAATACCATGCTCTTTTAATTAATGTCACTTTGTAGTATAATTTGAAGATGGGGAGTGTTATACCTTCTTAGCATTACTTTAGCTATTCTGTGTCTTTTGTGGTTCCATACAAATCTGATGATTTTTTGTTCTAATTTTTTAAAAAATAGCATTGATATTTAGATGAGGATTGCATTAAATCTACATACTGCTTTAGGTAATATGACCATTTTTAACTATGTTGATTCTTCTAATCCATGATCAAAGAATATCTGTCCATTTCTTTGTTACTTTTCAACCTTTTTAAATAATGTTTTGTAGTTTTGAGTGTAGAGGTCCCTCACATTGTTTGTTAAGTTTACTCCTAGGTACTTTATCCTTGTTGAAATTGCAAAGGAATTGCTTTTTCTATTTTTCCCCAAAATTCCATTGGCAGTATATAGGAATGCAATTGATCTTGCAACTTCATTGTATTTATTTATTGTTTCTTATGTTTTTTGGTCTTCACAATTTTTTTTAACATATGGAGAGCTAATGGTTATCTTGCAACAAAAATTTCACTTAAAGATAAATGGACAGTGAAGGAAAACAAGGAAAAATTCAGGCTGAACATGGAAGCACTTCAACCTGTATGTGAATGGCACACATGTGTGAAAGAAATTACCGCCCCGGCCATCCTGCGGTATTCATCTCGGCTGCGGATGTTCATTAAACATGCGTAATTCACAGAATCTATCCTAATCCTGTGGGGATACAGAGAACATGGCTAACCCTCTAGTGGGGGGAGCCCAAGCTAACCCTCTAGTGGGGAGAGCACATGGCTAACCCTCTAGTGGGGAGACCCCTGTTCCTTTGTCCCAGTGGGTTTTTATTGAGAAAGTAGACACAGTTTGTGGATTCACAGTCTGGCAGAAGGGATCAAAGGGAACAGGTAACTTACAAAGATGCTAACAGAGTTTCTGTTGTGATTCCGGGCAGAGATTGGAGTTTTATCATATGAAAGGACTACAGATTCCAAAGGTTTCCTGTCCATGCCTTCAAATTCCAAGTAATAACACCCTCCAGCAAACAGATCTCACAGGATCTTGCATATTCTATGTCCCAGGCCTGATTACCCTGGGGGTCTGCCATCTCTGGTCTGAGCTGCCCCTTTGGCTGTTTGCTTAGCCCTGAGAAGGGCGGGAGACAGAGGCAGCCAGGAGACTAGGATTTCTCACATCTAAGTACAAAGACTCAGGCTAAGAGTGGGCAGGGTTTGATGCCAATCACCCCTTCCTTTCCACAGCCCCTTCATTTCCACAGCCTTGTGAGTCTCATTCCAGATGCCTTTATGTGGTCAGCACCTGTCTTAGGTAAATTCTCCATTTTAGAGAATTGTTACCCGTCATTGGTTAACTGACCAAGAATTAAAGGCCAGGCACAGAACAGGTAGCGTTCATGCCAAGGGAATAAGTTTTGTCTCCTTAGTGGCTCCTGATCCAGAAGTCTCTCACTCAGCCTAAGTCACAGGGGGTCACAGCTTCCTCAGACCAGGCAGGGCGGTCCCCAACACACATGTATAAGACACCCAACATTGGTTGAAGTTGCTCCCAGTTCATCACTCACTCACCCTAAATATGTGAAGCAAAACTTTGTGGATTCTCTAAAATGACACGCAATTTAAATTTATCCCATGTGATGTTCTTTGACTAATGACTATGGAATTGAGTAAATCAATGAGTGTTTGCTTTTGCCAGAAAATGTAGTTTCAAAAATTACTGCTTGTAATATATGTATTTAATGCATTTGGGGGTGATAAGCTTATTATTTTTTAAAAAATAGAAGATGGGAAAAATAACCTATAAAGTGTATAATTTTTTTTCAAATCTGTGTTATGGTGAAAATTTGACATCTGTACAGTAATTGTGTAAGGAAAATCTCTATAAGATCTTTCACCTGTATAACTTATTCTGTTCTCAAAACTACTGGTGAAGTGAGATTTTTATTTTAAAAGTCCAACCAAGTATACTAAGTACCTCAAATACTATTGGATTACTATAAATATCTACTGTATTTAGAAATAAAACCAGCAAGCAAAATAGGTTGGGGACAGTGGAAGACTGTGCTAGCTACCCCCTCAGCATAATTCTTCCTTCTTAAGAAATAATTGAATCCCTGGCTTGGTAGCTCAGTGGGTGGAGCACAGGCTGTGGACCAAAGGGCTGCTGGTTCAATTCCTAGTCAGGACAATTGCCTGGGTTGTGGGCCAGGTCCCCAGTAGAGGCCACATGAGAGGCAACCACACACTGATATTCCTCTCCCTCTCTTTCTCCCTCCCTTCCCCTCTCTCTAAAAGTAAATAAATAAAATCTTTACAATTTTTTAAAAGAAATAATTGATTTAGTTTTGTAAAACAATATGCTTAGTAAAAAAAATTTAGCCTTTCAGACTCCCTTACAGTTGAGAGTGGCTATGTGAGCCAATTCTGTCCATTTTGACATAAGCAGGAATATTACACTTGGAGCTTACAGGGAACTATTGTTTTCCAGATAATTGGGTTCATAATCAGTAAAATTTTTACCATTGCTCCTTCCTCTGCTCCCCACCTGGAATGCAATCTCAATGAGTAAAAATAAGGGTCACATCCTGTGAGAGTGAGGGCAAAAGTCCTCAACTTAGGATGCAAAACATGAAGAAAGGGAACCCTAGATGTTTATAATACTAAGGAGGCCTGCGCTGGCTCTGAACCATGCACCTCTGGCCTTCCTGCTGCTTGAAAAGGAAAAGCTGCTATTATTTAAGTTGTGTGTTCTGTGCAGCTGAATGAAGTCCCTAAGTATTGCAGGAAATGAGTTATTTGAGTTTGCAGTTGATATTACCAACATTCCACATGTTTGTAATAAGGTTTAGTGTTTTAAATGGTAAACTGACTTCATAATAATGTGAAAATGATATGATTTACTAAAAAATGTCAATTTTAAGAAATATGGTACTGGCTGGTGTAGCTCAGTGGTTTGAGTGCTGTCCTGCAAACCAAAGGGTCACCACCAGTTCGATTCCCAGTCAGGGCATGTGCCTGGGTTGCAGGGCATATGCCTGTGGGTGGCATGTGATAGGCAACCACACATTGATGTCTCTCTCCTTCTTTTTCTCCTTCCCTTCTTTTCAGTCTAAAAATAAATAAATAAAATCTTTTAAAAAAGAAATATGTATAAAATAAGAAGAAGCTTAAGCCTGAATTAACATTTTTGTTGCCCAAAAAGAAATGTTTTGAAAATATCCCTTTTTACTTGAGTGAAAGTTTTATTTCAGGTTAATAATCATAAAAAAAATGATAATTACCCCTGGATTAGGTAGGTCATGGTTATGAGATATTTTAGTTCTTTGTTGATCCATTATTTATTTACACCTAGAATCATTTAAAAAAACATTTTTCAATAAAAGATGGACATATGAGAGTTAAATTAAAATAGAAAAATTAATAAAGCATGTTTGAAAAAGAAGGAATGATTATAATTAAAAACTAACTCAAGAATAGTGAGAATGCTTAGACATGATAATTTGCTCTGAGATTCCTGAGAATCAAAGCAAAAAACAAGCATACCGAGTTACAATGCTCCTTTTAGCTGGCAGAGGAAATGTCCCAGTTTGTCAAAAAAAGACTCTGAAAGGAATTTGTTATATAGATTCATAGATAAGGTACCCCCACTGACATAATGGTAACTTGCATTTATATATCACTCTGAAATTTAAAAAGCATTTTTTTTTTTTTTGGTTTCCAGAAAAATTTTAAAAGTTCATTGTTTTCTTTCTTATTAAATAATCTTTATTGTTATTCTATTACAGTTGTCTCAGTTTTTCCCCTTTGCCCTCCTCTGCCCATCCTAACCCCCACCCCCACCAGTCCCACAGTCAGTTACCACACAGTTGTCCATGACCATGGGTCATTCATACATGTTCTTTGTCTAATACCTTCCCCTCCTTTCCAATATTATCTCCTCACCCCAACCCTCTGGTGACTTTCAGTCTATTCCATATTTCCATGCCTGTGGTTCTATTTTGCTCATTAGTTTATTTTGTTCATTAAATTCCTTTTATAGGTGAGATCATAGGGTATTTGTCTTTCACTGACTGGCTTATTTCACTTAGAATAATATTCTCCAGTTCCATCCATGCTGTCGCAAAGGATAGGAGTTCCTTCTTTCTCTCTGCTGTCTAATATTCCTTTGTGTAATGTACCACAGTTTTTTGATCCACTCATTTACTGATGGGCACCTAGGCTGTTTCCAGCATTAAGTTATTGTAAACAGCATTGCTATGAATATAGGGGTGCATAAGTTCTTTTGAATTGGTGATTTGGGATTCTTACAGTATATTCTTAGCAATAAAATGATACATCAGAAAAGGATTTGATCTCCAAAATATGTAAAGAACTCATATGACTCAACACCAGGGAGACAAACAATCCAATTAAAAAATGGGCAAAATACCTGAATAGACACTTCTCCAAGGAGAACATACAGATGGGCCATAGGCATATGAAAAGATGCTCAATATCCCTAGCCATCAGGGAGATGCAATTTAAAGCTACAATGATATATCATCTCCCACCTGTCAGATGGCCATCATTAATAAAACATCAAACAACGAGGATGTGGAGAAAAGGGAGCCCTAGTGTACTCTTGGTGGGAATGTAAACTGGTACAAACCATTTTATTTTATTCTGCAAAAAACCAATAACATAAGCAGATCAGGTATTAAAATTATTTTAATTTTGACTTTGAGTAATTGGCACATGATACAGTGTGCAGATGAATTTTTGTTGAACTGTAGGCTTCAAACTAATATTGTTTTGTAAATCAATGTCACCCAAATAAAGTCAACATAAAATAAACAAACAAAATAAAAATACCATTAGAAGTTTTTTGATGGGGATACCATTAAATCTGTATTTTGATTTGGGTAATATGGATATTTTAACTATGTTTATTCTTCCAATCCAAACAAAAACTCATAATCACAGACAAAAGTATGGTGATTACCAAAGGGAATGGGGTGTGAAGGGATAGTAAAGGGTAAAGGGGGTCAAGTATATGGTATGGAAGATTATTTGACTTTGGGTTGTGAGTACACATGATCATGTATCATAGAAATGTATACTTAAAACCTATAGAACCTTATTAACCAATGTCACCCCAATAAGTTTAATTAAAATGTTTTTTTTTTAATTATCCTCATTTTACAGATTAAGAACCTGAGGCTGTGAGGCTGATATTATCAGTAATCTACATTAGAGAGTTGAAAATGTGGGATTTAGGGAGGCTGAAAAAAGAGTCTGGGCACCAGATGGGACAGCAGTGTGAATGCAATTAAGAAACTGGGGTGCTCTGACTGGGTGGTTCAGGTGACTCAAGCACTGTCCCATATACCTAATGGCTGCAATTTTGATTCTTTGTCAGGGCACATACCTTGTTTCTGGGTTTGATCCCTGGCCAGAGTATGTACAGGAGACAACCAGTCAATGTTTCTCCCTCACATTGATCTCTCCCTCTCTCTACCCCATCTCCTTCCTCTCTCTGTAAAACCAGTAAATATATCCTCAGGTGAGAATTAAAAGAGGAAGAAGAAAATGAAAACGTGGGGTGAAAGAGGAAGGGCATGGAATGCATAAAACACTCTAGTGAGTCTAAGTTAAGCTGGAGTTTCCTAGAAGACAATAGGGAAACAGCTTCATGCATGAGGCTGGCGTTCAAGGAAAACATTAGGACTTGAGATATTAATTAGTATTCAGAGAGTAGAAATGGTAATTAAAGCCATGTGTTTACTGATATTATCCATGCAGAAAGTACAGATGAGGACTAAGGAAGAATTCTGAGAGCTGTCAAAATGTAGTAGCCTGATAGCAGAAGAGAATCAGCAGATCAGGTAGAAGAGAGGCCAAGGACACAGAAGAAAAACTAGAGGAAAAAGTGGCAAATAAAGCAAAGAGGTCAGATAAGATGTGGACACGGGCTTTGCCAAGACCAGGTCACCAGTGGTCTTGACAAGAGAGAGAAAAGTGGTGGGCATGACAGCCAAACTGAAGGACATAGAGGAGAGATGGACATCAAGAAGGGAGAGAGCACCCATGAATATCTCTGTGACTTCTTGTTACAAATGGGAACAGGAAAGTAATATGATACCTGAGTGTTGCCTTTGAGTCAGGGAATAAGCAGAAAAAGTGCAAGATGGTGCTTTCTGCCTGAAATATTGCCTCTGTGTGAGAAAGTCGTCAACCCTCCAAGTACCTGGAACAACCAATGCAAACTCCAGAAGAACACAATGGCAGAAGAAACTTACTAACTTCTGTTTCTGAGAGCTTGAGGTCATGCTTCTGTGTTTTTATCAATGTTAGATAATCTGATTTCTTGTACAAGCCAAGGCAGTAAAAATATGCAGAAGATATTTCTCCTATCTATCTAAAACCAAAATAAATTATACCCTACAACTCAATCAATCAAATTAACATAGTACCCTTCTTCAGTTTCTATGCCTATGACCAGTTCTTTTACTTTCAGATGTTACCTCCTAATTTCCATGCTCCTCATCAAATATCCCACATCTTCCCACTTAGAATTACTGGAGAAAATTTTGGGCATATCTCTGTGTCTCTAGCCCAAAGGACTATCAGAGAAGGCAGGAGGTGATAGGAGAGAAGGGATAATATTTAAATATTGTATTATGTCCCTGGTGGTAGACAAGCTTTCCCTGATTCTACCTTACATCTCATTGTTCCTCACTAATAAGATTTTCCAGCACAATTTGTAAGATAGAGGTCAATTTACATCCAAAAGAGCTAAAATTCTTTAGTGTCATCAAGGTGGAACCTGGAAAAATGAAAATTTTATGCCTCAAACCATGGAATGACTTTTACATAATCTCCAAAAGACCCCATGTAGACAGCAGAGGCTCCAAGACACATACACCTCATCCAGAGAAGTGGGATGACAGGTGTCTAGGGCCCATTAGGCCAGTAGGAAACTGAGGAGATGAGTATCTGCTTCAAAATTATAAAATTGTGACTCAGTTTTATGTTTATTGCTTATTGGTAAAATTACATATCAAGTTATATATAATATTTGAATAAGATATATTGAATTATAATAATTTGATGCATAAATTTATAAATATATTGATATATAATAAATATATCACTTAACAAAATTTTCACAAATTGAACATACCCATGGAGCCAGCCCCAGATCAAAAATTAGAATCTTCTAATTTCATTTTCAAAGAATATAGTCTATATGAGATAAAAAATTCTGATGAGACTGAAATAGTGCAATGATTAAATTTTGTTCTTCAGAAATATTTGTGCTCTTATTTTCATTAAGTGTAAACTTGATCTCAAGTTATTCTGGATAGTTTTACATCAACTTGGTGAAAAATGATGCTTGTAAGTGAAAAATCAACTCATGAGAGTCATAAATCATAATAAAATTGCCACATTCTGGTAGATAGATGCATGATGGAGAAGGATAGTCAAAGGTTAATGGCAGAATTTAGGTAGTGGGTATAACAGAGTTTACTATAGAAATTTTTCATTTTTTGCTACATACTTGACAAATTTCATAATAAAATTGTTTACTGTGATAATATTCGAGTTTTAATCTCCCCCTTGAAAAATATAATAGGATAAAAGATGTTAAAATGATAAAATAGGTTTTTAAGCATTTAGATCTCATAATAAAATTGCATATAAATACTTCTAAATTGTAAGTTATTAATATCATTAACAAAATGCATTGCTTACTGTGAATCTTTTCTAGATCTTGTCCTTTGTGTCAGCCTTTCACTATATCCACCAAAGAACTTGGTAATGAAGTCATCTACCTCAAGCATCAAAGGTTGACCTAGAAGATCATAGTACACCTCTATCAGCCAATCCCTTTCATCTAGGATCATCAAAAGAGCATTTGATCCTCAACTGCATTGACCCCTTCAACCAGTGGTCAGAAAGCTACAATCCACTGACCAAGGATCCTTGATCAAATGATAATGTAACCAGTGGTGACCAAAGCATAAGCCCTTCCAACAGCAAGCCTGAATATCAGCTGCTTCCACAGTAAGCACTTTCTGTGACAAAGAAAATCCAAACATGTCTAAGGAGAAAAACTCTGAAGGAGACTTGATTTGGGGTGGTAAACACACAACACAATATACAGATGATGTATTGTACAATTATATACGTGAAACCTGTGTAATTTTATTAACCAATGTCACTCAATAAATTCAATAAAAAAATTAAAAACTAAAGTCTTGGAAAAGTCTAAAAAATAAAATAATAAAATATAGAGAAATATTCACAGAACGGGGAGGTGAAACAATTCAGATTCAGTGTGGTTCTAATCCTGCACTTCTTTAAAATGTCCGGGATAAGTAAGCAACTTGACAAACACACATATTTAAGGGCTCTTTATTTATGCACCTGATCTGGCTGGGTAATGGTGCAGGGCTGGTGCTGTTCTGTGTATCCCATAGCATACCAGCTTACTCCCAACAACTGCCTTTCTCTGAGAGGTACCCTTATTATATCAAATGAAGACAATAATTTTTTAATTTAATTTTGTTTTAGTGCAGTTTTCTTTTACTCCCATTCCAGTCAAGCCCCCCAGCCCTCCTCATCTCCCTCCCATTTCCACCCCTCCTAGTTTTTGTCCATGTGTCCTTTATACTTGTTCCTGTAAACCCTTCCTCTTTTCCCCTGAAATTCCCTCCTCTCTCCCTTCTGGTCATCCTGTTCTCTATTTCTGTGTCTTTGGTAACATTTTGCTTGTATGCTAAGTGACATAAGCCAGGTGGTGGAAGACAAATATCATATGATCTCACTGTTAACAGGAACCTGAACAAGAAAATAAGCTTTTTCAAAAGACATTAAAAATAAATGCACAAAAAAGTGTTCAATGCAAAGCAGTCCTGCTGGCTCAGCATAGCCTACATACAAGCCTAAAACACTACAAGCCTCTAATATACTCCAAGAAAATTGTACACAAAACCAGGAATCACAACCTGTGTTGTAGGACCCACGCATCTGGATGACCACAAACCTGGGGCTTATCATGAACATCAAACAAGGAATAATATTGCAGCCACCTGCTAGGTGTTATATAAGTATATTTGCAAATGTTTCCTTATTTTTTTTCTCACAACAAATCTTCATGAAACATACTGTTAAACCATATTAGAGATGATGACATTCAGGTCTGAGTGATAATATCTCATATTAGTGGGAAGAGAAACTATAATTTAAGTCAGTATTGCTTGACTACAAAACTTGTATCCCTTTGAGTAATATGCCAGGCTGGTTCCAGAGTTTGGTGTATTCATTCCCTGTAACTTCTTCCTCACAAAGCAAAACCTGAACACATTTAAAGGTCTCCAGGGTTAAAAACAAAAATCTCATGGCATTCAGTTCTGCTTGGACAAATGTTGGGGACCACTGTGGGGGCCACCCTGCCTGGTCTCAGGAAGCTGTGACCCCCTCGTGACTTAGGCTGAGGGAGAAACCTCTGGATCAGGAGCCACTAGGGAGACAAAACTTATTCCCCTGGCATGAACACTATCTGTTTGTTCTGTCCCTGGCCTTTAATGCTAGATCAGTTTCCAATGATGGGTAAGACTTCTCAGGAGAAGCGACCTAAGACAGGGGCTGATCTCATAAAGGCCTCTGTGGAATAAGTCTCACGAGACTGTGGAAATAAATGAAGGGGCTGTGGAAAGGAAGGGGTGATCAACATCAACCCCTGCCCACTCTTAGCCTGAGTCTTTGTACTCAGATGTGAGAATTCCAAGTCTCTTTGCTGCCAGAGTCCCCAGAATTTAGCAAACAGCCAAAGGGGCCAGTTTGGACCGAGACAGCGGACCCCCGGGGTAATCAGGCCTGGGACAAAGAATATGCAAGTTCCTGTGAGATGTGTTTGCTGGAGGATGTTATTAACTTGGAATTTGAAGGCACAGTCAGGAAACCTTTAAAACCTGTAGTCTTTTGATATGATAAAACTCCAATCCCTGCCCGGAATCACAACAAAAACTGTTAGCATCTTTGTAAAATACGTGTTCCCTTTAATCCCTTCTGCCAGACTGACAATCCACAATCTGTGACTGCTTTCTCAATAAAAAGCCACTGAGACAAAGGAAGGGGCTTCCCCTTAGGAGGGTTAGCCCGGGGCGGCTCAAAGAATTGGAGAGTGAGTGCTCCATCTCTGACTTCCACTCAGAAAACTGTTTCTGTGCATGATTATTTCTATAGTGGGTTTTAAGCGTGTCCATAGCCAGCCAAAGGGAAAGGGTTAGATTAAGCGTGCTTCAGTTAGACAGCCAGGACTAAAGCGAGGTTTGAAAATCGCTATAGTTAGTCAGACAGCCAGGTGATCCAAGTGAGGTTTGAAAATCGCTATAGTTAGACAGCCGGGTGATCTCAGCGAGGTTTTTGAAAATCACTTACAGACAAAGTTTTCCTTCTTTTCTATCAGAAGTTTTCAAAATTGCCTTTTCCCATTCCATCAAAATTTAATCTGTTGCTTACCACATTTTAGCTAGTATCTCTTTAAAACATGCCTATAGCCCTGGCTGGTGTAGCTCAGTGGATTGAGTGTCAGCCTGTGAACCAAAGAGTCACATGTTCAATTCCCACTTGAAGCATATGACTAGGTTGCAGGCTAGGTTCCCAGTAGGGGGTGCATGAGAATCAAACACACATTGATGTTTTTCTCCCTTGCTTTCTCCCTCCCTTCCCATCACTCTAAAAATAAATAAATAAAATCTTTTTTTTTAAAGATTTTATTTATTTATTTTTAGAGAGGGAAGGGAGAGGGAGAGAGAGAGAGAGAAACATCAATGTGCTGTTGCTGGGGGACATGGCCTGCAACCTAGGCATGTGCCCTGACTGGGAATCGAACCTGCGATGCCTGGTTCGCAGTCCGCACTCAATCCACTGAGCTACGCCAGCGAGGGCATAAATAAAATCTTTTTAAAAATATATCTTTAAATATTGATGATATATTTGGTTAAATAAGTATATTTTATATTATTTTATTTAAGTATATTTTATTGATTATGCTAATTCAATTTTCCCAATTTTTCCCCTTTATCCCCCTTCGACCCTACACCCCCAAACCGCCATCTTAGTTCATGTTCCTGGGTGTACATATAAGTTCTCTGACTTCTGTTTCCTATAATATTCTTAACCTCTCCCCATTTATTTTATGCCTACCTAATGCTCTGTGGAATACCTGAGATTTTCCTGCCTTAGTTTTTCCCAATAAGAAGAATAATGCTTCTTATTCCCTGTATGATTTCCCCCCTATTTTTCCCTTCTCCTTCCCCACTGAAAACCCTCCAAGGGATGTTCATTTCTCTGATTCAGTTCCTGTTTAGTTGTTTGCTTAGTATTTATTTTTGTGTTGTTTTTATTTTAGGTTCAGTTGTTGATAGTTATGAGTTTGTTGTCATTTTACTGTTCATATTTTTTGTCTTCAATTTCTTAGATAAGTCCCTCTAAAATTTCATATAATAAGGGCTTGGTGATGATGAACTCCTTTAACTTGACCTTATCTGGGAAGCAGTTTATCTGCCCTTCCATTCTAAATGATAGCTTTGCCTGATAGGGCAATCTTGGATGTAGGTCTGTTCTTTCCAGCCCCTTCCTGCCTGTAAGATTTCCTTCAAGAAATCAGCTGACTGTCTTATGGGTGCTCCTTTGTAGGTAACTTTCTCCTTTCCTCTTGCTGCCTTTAAGATTCTCTCTTTATCTTTAATCTTGGGTAACTTGATGATGAAGTACCTTAGTGAGTTCCTCTTTGGGTCAACTTCTTTGGGACTCTCTGAGCTTCTTGGACTTCCTGGAAGTCTACTTCCTTCACTAGACTGGAGAAATTTTCGTTCATTAATTTTTCAAATAAGTTTTCAATTTCTTGCTGTTGTTCTTCTTCTCGCACTCCTATAAGTCCAATATTGGAACATTTAAAGTCATCCCAGAGGTTCCTAAGCCTCTATTCATTTTTTTTTTGAATTCTTGTTTCTTCATTCTGTTCCAGTTGGATATTTATTTCTTCCTTTTGTTCAGAGTCATTGATATGAGTACTGGTTTCCTTCCTGTTACTTTTGGTTCCCTGAATATTTAGCTTATTTCACTTTGTGTAGACTTCATTTGTTCTTCCATTTTGAAAACAAGCTCAATCAGTTCTGTGAACATCTTGATTACCAGGGTTTTGAACTCTCCCTCAGATAGGTTGGCCATGTCCTTGTTGCTTGGCTCTTTTTCTGGAGTTTTGATTTGTTCTTTCATTTGGGCCATATTTCTTTTTCTCTGTGCTCTTGTTAAGCTGTAAGAGGGTGGGGCCTTAGGTATTCACCAGGGCAGGGCAACCCTCTTTGCTGAATTGTGGTGGTGTCTGTGGGGGAGGGGTCAGAGGGAATAATTCAGCTCACTTGCTGGGCTCTAGCACCACTTTTCAACAAACTCTCCTGTGAGACTGGGAGTTTCTACCACTGTGGCAACTCATGCCATAGTCCATAGTCAGCACTAAGTCTAAGTTTCCCATTCAACCAACCCCACCAACATGGTCTGCCACCTTGCCACAAGTTCTCTCAGTCTGGCCCTCTACCTGATCTCCTTCCTACCAGTCTGGTTTGTCTGGTTGATTGTTTCTTTAATTCCTTGGTTGTTGGAGTTCCATGCAGTTTCATTGTGTGGCACTTCTGGATGTTTATTGTTTTTAGATTGGTTGTTATCTTCCTTTTGGTTGTGTGAGGAGGCCAAGGGTTTCTACCTGCGCATGAACTATGGAGAGAAATTTTCTTTACTTTTATTTTTTTAGGCTTCTAACAAGAGACAGATTTATTATTTTTTTAGCATTTTTATTGTTATTAAAGTAGAGTTTTCATCCATTTCTCCCCACCCTTCCCCATTATTCCAGCCCTCCACACTGCCTTCCCCTGTACCACCCCCCCTTGTTTTGTCCATTTATCCTTTATAATTTTTCCTGTAAAACCTTCACCATTTCTTCCCATTATCTCCTGCCCTCTCCTTTCTGATCATAGTCAGCCTGTTTTCAGTTTCAATGGCTTTGGCTATATTTTGTCCACTCATTCATTTTGTTGATTAGGTTCCTGTTAAATGTGAGGTCATATGGTATTTGTTCCTCACTACCTGGCTTATTTTGCTTAGCATAATGCTCTCCAGTTCCACCTATTCTGTTGCAAAGGGTAGGAGCTCCTTTTTATTTTCTGCCGCATAGAATTCCATTGTGTAAATGTATCAAAGTTTTTTGATCGATTCATTTACTGATGGGCACTTAGCTATTGGCTATTGTAAATTGTGCTGCTATAAACATTGGGGTACATAGGTTCTTTTAGATTGATTTTTCAGGGTTGTAGGATATAATCCCAGCAGTGGAATTGCCATGTCAAAAGGAAGTTGCTCTTTTAGTTTTCTGAGGAAATTCCATGATGTTTTCCATAATGGTTAAACCATTCCACATTCCCAACAACAGTGCACTAGGGTTCCCTTTTCTCCACAAGCTCTCTAAAATGTGCTGTTTATTGCTTTGTTTATGATAGACACTCTCAACAGTGTGAAGTGGTATCTTATTATGGTTTTAATAGGCATCTTTCTGAGGGCCAGTGATACTAAGCATCATTTCATCTGTCTCTGGAACCTCTCTATGTCTTCCTTAGAGAGGTGTCTGTTCACATTCTTTGCTCAGTTTTTAATTGGGTTGCTCATCTTCTTAGAGTGGAGTCATGTGCATTCTTTATATATTTTGGAGATGAAACCCTTGTCTGATGTATCACTGGCCAATATGTTTTCCCATGTGGTTGGTTCTCTTTTCATTTTAATGCTTTTTCTTTAGCCATGCAGATACTTTTTATTTTGATGAGGTACCAATTTTTTGTTCTTTCTTTTATGTTCCTTTGCTCTAGGGGACATATCATTGCAACTAATGCTCTGTGGAATACCTGAGATTTTCCTGCCTTAGTTTTTCCCAAGGAATTTAATGCTGTCATGACTTATATTTAAATATTTTATCCACCTTGAATTAATTTTTGTGTATGGTGTAACTTGGTGCTCAAGTTTCTTTGTTTTGGATGTACCTGTCCAGCTCTCCCAACACCATTTGTTGAAGAGACTATTTTTGCTCCATTTTATGCTGCTTCTCCCTTTGTCAAATAATGATTGACCATGGAGACTTGGGTTTATTTCTGGGCTCTCTATTCTGTTTCATTGGTCCACGTGTCTGTTCTTTTCCCAGTAGCAGGCTGTTTTGATTTCAGTGGCCTCGTAATACAGTTTGATATCAGGTGTTGTGATCCCCCCTACTTCACTCTTCTTTCTCAAAATTGCTGCAGCTATTTTGTGTTGTTTATGGTTCCATATAAATTTTTGAAGTTTTTGTTCTATATCTGTGAAATATGCCATTGGTTCTTTAATAGGTATTGCATTGAATGTGTAAATTGCTTTGAGTAGTATGGACATTTTGATGATGTTAATTCTTCCAATCCATGAACATGGTATATGTTTCCATTTGTTTGTGTCTTCCTTGATTTCTTTCTTCAGTGTAGTGTAGTTTTCTGAATACAGGTCTTTTACCTCCTTGGTTAGGTTTATTCCTAGGTATTTTATTTTTCTTGTTGCCAAATGGGATTAAATGAGATTACTTAATGGGTATCAAATGGGATTATTGTTGCTGATTTCTATTTTTGGTATTTCACTGTTGGTATACAAAAATGGCTTCTGATTTTGGTATATTGACATTGTGTCCCCTTGTTTTGCCAAATTCATTTATTTGGCCAAGCAGTCTTTTGATGAAGTTTGTAGGATTTTCTATGTACACTATCGTGTCATGTGCAAACAATGACAATTTCATTTCTTCTTTTCCAATTTGGATGCATTTTATTTTCTTTTCTTGTCTGATTGCTGTGGCTAGGACTTCCAATACTATGTTGAATAGAAGTGGTGAATGTGGACAACCTTGTCTTGTTTCTAATCTTAGTGGGAAAGTTTTCAGTTTTTGCCCATTGAGTATTACGTTGGCTGTAGTTCTCTCATATATGGTCTTAATTATGTTGAGGAATGCTGCTTCTATTCCCACTTTGCTGAATGTTTTTATTATAAATGGTTGCTATGCCTTATCAAATGCTTTTCCCACATCTATTGATATGATCATGTGACTTATCTTTCCTGTTGTTTATGTGATATAGTACATTTATTGATTTGCAAATATTGTACCATCCTTCCATCCCTTGGATGAATCCAGCTTGGTCATAGTGTATGATCTTTTTAATGTATTGCTGGTTGCATGTTGCCAATATTTTGTTGAAGATTTTAGCATCTATGTTTATCCATGATATTGACCTGAAGTTTTCTTTCTTTGTTATGCCTTTACCTGGTTTTGGGATTAGGATGATGCTGGCTTCACAAAAATAGTTTGGGAGTCTTCCAACTTCTTGGATTTTTTTGAACAATCTGTGAAGGACAGGGGTTAGGTCTTCCTTAAATGTCTTGTAGAATTGTCCTGTGAAAGAATCCAGTCTAGGCTTAGGTGTGTCAGGAGTTTTTCAATTACTGCTTCAATTTTGTCATCTGTCATTGGTCTGTTCAGGCTTTCTGCTTCTTCATTGAGTTTTGGAAGATTATATTTTTCTTGAAATTTGTCCATTTCACCTAGGTTTTCAAATTTCTTGGCATATAGTTTCATGTAGTAATTTCTTACAATCCTTAGTATTTCTGTGGTATTTGTTGTAATCTCTCCTCTTTCATTTTTGAATTTGTTTATTAGGATCCTTCCTGTTTTTTTTTTTTTTGATGAGTTGAGTAAAGGCTTGTCTATTTATGTTTATCTTTTCAAAGAACCAACTTGTGAATTTATTGATCCTTAGAATTGTGCTTTTATTCTCTATGTAATTTAATTTTGCTTTGATCTTGTTTATTTCCTTCCTTGAACTTGCTCTGGGCCATCTTTGTTGTTCTTTGAGTTCTTGTCGGCATAGGGTTAGGTTGTTTATTTGAAATATTTTTATTTTTTTATTATTATTGTTTTTTAGGTAAGCCTGTATCGCTATGAACTCTCTTCTCAAGACTGCCTTCACTGTATCCCATACATTTTGAGTTGTTAATTGTTCATTGTCATTTGTTTTCAGAAATATTTTTGTTTCCTCTTTGGTCTCATTGTTGACCTATTCTTTAATAGCATACCATTCAACCTCCATAAGTTTGAGTGTTTTTGAATTTTTTTCCTTGAAGTTTGTTTCCAGTTTCAGTCCCAGTGGTCAGAGAAAATGCTTGATATGATTTCAATTTTCTTGAATTTGTTGAGTCTTGTTTTGTGTCTGATCATGTGGTCTATTTTTGAAAATGTTTCATGTGCATTTGAAAAGAATGTGTATTTTGCTTGTTTGGGATGAAAGTTTCTGTATATATCAGTTAAGTCTCTTTGATACAGGACATTGTTCAAGGCTGCAATATCTTTTTTGGTATTTTCTTTGGAAGATCTATCCATTTTTGACAGTGGGTGTTGAAGTCCCCTATTATAATTGTGTTGCTGTCAATATATTTCTTGAAGTCCTCCAAGATTTTCTTTATGTATTTGAGTGCTCCTATATTTGGTGCATTTATATTTACTATGTTTATGTCTTCTTGATTGATTCTTCCCTTGAGTATTATGAAGGGACCTTCTGAGTCTCTTTATGGCCTTTTCTTGAAGTGTATTTTGTCTAATATGAGTATTGCTACCCTGTTTTTTCCTTTCTCTTCACTTGGAATATTTTTTTAAAGCCTTTCATGTTCAGTCTGTATAGGTCTCATGTTCTGAGGTGGGTCTCTTGTAGGCAGAATTTTTGTGGGTCATGCTGTCTTTTCCATTCAGCTATTCTATGTCTTTTGATTGCAACATTTATTCTGTTTACATTTAAGGTTATTATTGATAGGTATTTATTCTTTGTCATTTTTTCATACCTATGTTCCTCTCTTTCTCTCTCTTTTCCTTTCTTTTCTTAAAGCAGTCCCTTTCACTTCTCCTGCAGAGGTGTTTTGGTGGAGGTGTATTCCTTCTTTTGTCTGGGAAACTCCTTATTTGGCCTTCTGTTTTAATTGAAAATCTTGCTGGATAAAGTATTCTTTGTTGTGAGCTTTGGTTTTCATTACTTGGGATATTTCTTGCCATTCCTATCTAGCTTGGCGGGTTTCCATCTGAGAAGTCAGGTGTTAATCTTATCTGGACTAATTTGTATGTTACTTCCTGTTTCTCCCTTTCTGCCTTTAAGATTCTTTGTTTGTCTTGGAATTTTGCCTTTTTAATATTGATGTGTCTTGGACTTGACCTCTTTGGGTTTCTCTTCATTGGGACTCAATGTGTTTCCTGGATTTGTTTGACTTTTTCTTTCATCAAATTAAAGAAGTTTTCCATCATACTTTCTGAAACAGGTTTTCTATCCCTTGCTGTTCTTTCCTTCTGGTATCCCTGTTATATGCATATGGTTATGTTTCATGTTGTCTTGCCCCTCCCTTACCACCTGTTCATTCTTTCTGAATATATTTTTCTTTTTTTTTTGCTTTTTTGGGGTGTTTTCTCTACCTTGTCCTTCAGCTAACTGATTAAATCCTCTACTTCTTTCAGCCTGCTTATAATTCCTTCTAATGTGGTTTTTATTTCTGAGATTTTATTGTTTATATCTTCCTCGTATTTATTTGTAGTTTCTATTTCCTTTTTCATGATGATGTAGTTTTCACTCAGTTCCTTGTAGTTGTCTGTGAGTTCCTTGAGCATCTTTATAACCATTATTTGGAATGTTATATCTGATAGTTTCATTACTTCCATTTCATTTATCTCTTTTAGTGGGGATCCTCCATTCCTTTTGATTGCATGTTCTTTTTTTGTCCCCTGATTTTAGGTGACTTTTTTTGTTGGTTTATTCCTGATATTTTGCTTTGCTAGCTGTCTTTGTAGGGTGAACTTCTGTGGAAGGAATTCTATAAGGTTCAGTGGTGTGGTCTCTTTGCTCTCCTTTTCTGTACACTCTAGGTTTGCCCTTTCTTCTTTTTGTGTGGGCTCTTTTGTTGTATTTGGGCTTTTTCCTTTTGGTGGCTCCTTTTTTGGTGGCTTTTCTTCTCCAGCAGGTATCATGATGTTTACAGATCCCACCTATTGTTGTATGTAATCAGTGGCAGGGGGTAGACAAAATGGATTAAGACAATGGAAAGTATTTTATAGGATTTAAAGTGCCAGGATATGGAGAAGGCATAGGAGATTCTTTGGATAAGTATAGCATTAACTGTGTTATTTCACCCAACTAGCCACTTTTTATAAAAGGTGAAAGAGAGATAAGACTCTTGTTGGGGTAGGGGGGATTGTGAGCTGAATCTAGAAAACAGAGCACATGTGCATGGTTGATGATGAGATATAGTGAGAGTAAAGGATAGAAAGTAGGTGTAGTACGAGAGATAATAGAGTTAACTACAACAATAATAGTCCTCAGGAATAAAGTGAAGTGGGCTGAGATCTGGGAGGTTGCTGTGTAGTATGTACAATTTTATGGAACAACAATTATTTACAGCAGTACTGGAACAACAATAATATGACAAGAAATATGTGATTTGGCCAACTAGAAAGAACGTACCCAATCAAGAGTATTGTGGTTTTGGAACATGAGTGAAGTGAAAACAGAAACGTTAAAATACAATAAAGAGAGAATAAGTTAAACCAGTCAAACAATGCAATTAAACAGAGAAATAAAAGGAGGATTACTAAACATAAGAAAGAGAAACAAAATATACTAATAAAATAAAAGTGGTAAATATAATGAAAAGATAATAATAATACACATAAACAATAAAATGCCAGCTCTGTGGGATAGCTAGGTGACTTTCGTCTCTGTTTTTTAGTTTTGGGTTAAGCTTTGTGCTTCCCCCTTTTAATCTGTCTCTGGATCCTTTATAACTCCAGGTCTTATTGTCTCATTTGGGGAAAGAAAAAAAAGGAAAGAGGATACAAAAAATAAAATAATAATAATAATAATGATAATAAGCATTCTGCTGACTTTATACCTTTTGGGAGAGTTCTGCTGGTCTCCCTATATGCCACAGGAAGAGCAGGGTTGGGCTTGGCTTTTCTCCCTTCCTATTGTTTTGTGAGGATGGGGACCAGGTCTGGGTCACAATACTCACAGTTTCTTGGCCTCTGGCTAGGTCCCTGTGAGCTGCCAGGCTCAAATCAGTCACTCAGTTGCACACAGCATAAGTCATTCTCTGGTGTGGAGCCCAAGAGAAGCCAGGTGTGCTGTTCTGCATAGCTACTCAGTTGCTGGGGGCACCCAGCTGAAACCACCCTTGGGCCAGTCAGCCAGTGTTAGAGAGTTCCTGACAAAGCACCTGCCCACTATTTTTAACAAGTGCACAGCTTTTCACACAGCCCAACTTTCCAAACTCTCCTGAGACTATCTGAATCAGGGTCCAACACAGCCCAACTCCTCCCTTCTTCAGGTGTCACAGTCCCAGTGGTTGTGCACGGCATCTGTGTGTCTCCCATTTCATTTCTATTCCTTCCAGCAACTTCCAGCATCCAGGTCACTCCAGGCTGCCCTCCCTGCTCTGGTGGGGGAGGGAGCTGGTGATCTAACTCTCCTTCCGGTATCCTGCGTCAGGAACCTGCCCAAGGGCCACAACAGCCTTGGTCCCCGCACAGATATCAGGTACCTTACCATCCCAGCACAATCTCCTCTCCATCTGTTTTTCAGTGTCCTTTGCTATTTTTGTCCTCCAAAGTTCATATAAGCTGGGATTCCGTTGGCTGTTTACTCAGTTCCTCAGATCAGCTAGGTGTCCCAATTGGGCACAGGTAAAACTGGGTTCTGCTCCCACCTACTTCACGGACATATTCCAAAGGACAAATTTTCTTAGCAAATATGAGAGGTCAAACCTGAAACTTCAAAACACTGTTAATATTGGGAAGAGGCTGCATTGACTTAGTTTTACTTAAATTTGTGACTAGGAAGAAAATGAACAGAGATACTTTTTTTTCTCATTCATTCTAACGTCAGTGACTAAAAATTCTTTGTATGCTCATTTATTCTACTAAAGCTAATGGTAGCCCAAAGGTGCTTAAGATACATTGGTTACAGACTTAGAACTTAGAAAAATGCAGTGTTCAATTTGGTAAACATCACTTTTATAGAAGTTAAGTTTACCCAGGTTTTGTATTTTAATATTAAGCATACTTTGTTATGAGTCAGACTTGCTGGTTGACTAGTAGCTAACGATTTCTTTGTGTTCAGTCATGTCTTTTGCTATTCTATGCTGGCATTCAAATATCAGGTTCTGAGCATATTTTGCAAGTATACATTTGAATGCAATTACTAGGCCTCCTTTAGAAGTCCAGCAGTCCTGCCCATTATAATAATTGATAGTCTGGAAACTTATTAGAGAGAAATGAATTTAATCATGCTTAAAGTAATTTATAAGGTAAATTCGACATACAAATACTTTTTATAAACTTTGGTTTGATTGGTTTTCATTTCTAGGATGTGTATTTGACATTTGAAACAATTTTGGTCAATAATGCTTTCATTCGATACTGAGTTCTTTGACCTATGTACAGAAAATAAGTGAGAAGGCCAAGAGAAATTTGGTGTTGGTAGTGACTGCTGAACTTTAGGATCATTAAAAAAATATGGCTAACTTCATGGAATAAGCATATTTGACTCAGGTTTCTCCTTTGGGATATTAGCCAGCTTCCCAGGAGGGAAACTTCTCCCTTCCCAAGGATTCTATCTTCAGTTGAGCAGACCACTTCACTGATTAGTTGCTGCAGGAGATCTTGTAGGTGTGACTCCAATGTTTTCTATTGGAATTCCTGAAATTTTTCCACAGCTTTGCCTGAATTTAGGAATATGTAGTTCTGTACACATGCAAACTGTAAATACTGAGGAGTTCATGCACCAGGAAGTAGCCCTTTGCAGTAATGGATGAAAACTGGTTGATAAATATGTAACCATGAAGTGCTTTCTATATAGTCCCCTGTGGTTCCCCAGTGAGATTAAGGCCCATACGACCACAGAAGAAACTTTCATTTACAAAACGCTTTACTGGATAATTTCCCTTCCTGAATCTATTTCTTACTCTCACCATTACCTCCCAAACAATCTATGAATGTAAATCCTTGTCTTAGTATCTTCTTTGGGAGAGCTCAAGTCAACATAGTGGCCTTGATCCATGGTTCAGTCAGGGCTGCTTTGGCAGGCTCGCTCTGAGGAGTAAGATCTCTTGTGCTGATCAATTGATTAGATTAGTATGGGTAGGCCTGTCTGCAGAAGGAGCTAGCCAAGAACACTTGGAAAAACAGTCCCAAGGCCAGCATTTGCAGAGGCAAGATAGAGATGGGAGTGAAGAATTAGGTGCTAATCATAAGGGGAGCAGATAAAGAGGAATGGAACTTTAATGACTGAGAGCAGAGGTTTAAAGGGACCACAGGACACTGGCTAGAAAGAAGATTGTTATGCATTTCTTCTTTCTCCACATATTAAATTAAGTAATTCGGTCTCTTCTGTGTCTTTATCCATCATCTGTGGGCTGAGTTTACAACCCTCAAATGGCTAGCTCCAACTCTACCATATCCTATGGGAATTTTTAAATTATAATTTATTGATTATGCTATTACAGTTGTCCCATTTTCCCCCTTTGCCATGATCTGCCTGGTAGCTCCATTCCCTCCAGCAATCCCCCTCACTTTGTTCATGTCCATGGGTCATGCATATAAGTTCTTTGTCTTCTCCATTTCCTATACTATTCTTGACATACTGCTGTCTATTTTGTAACTATCAATTATGCTTCTTAACCCCTGCACTTTTCCCCCCATTCTCTCCCTTCTCTCAGCTGATAGCTCTCCAAATGATCTCTATATCTATGATGCTGTTCCTGTTGTGGTTGTTTGCTTAGTTTTTTGTTTGTTTGTTTGTTTGTTTAGATTCAGTTGTTAGTAGTTGTGAGTTTGTTGCTCTTTTAATGTTCATAGTTTGGATCTTTTTTTTGATTAAGTCCCTTTAACATTTCATGTGATGATAGCCTGGTGATGAATAACTTTTTTAGTTTTACTTGTCTGGGAAGCACTTTATCTACCCTTCCATTCTAAATGATAGCTTTGCAAAATAAAGTAATCTAGGTTGTAGATCTTTGCTTTTCATCACTTTGAATAATTGTTTCCAGCCCCTTCTTGCTTGTAAAGTTTCTTTTGAGAAATCAGCTGATAATCTTATGGGCACTCATTTGTAGGTAATGTTCTCATTTCCTCTTTCTGCTTTTAAGAATCTCTCTTTATCTTTAATATTGGGTAACTTAATGATGATGTATCTTGGTGTGGCCCTCTTTGGGTCCAACTTATTTGGGACTCTGTGCTTTTTGGAATTGTATGTCTGTATTTCTTTCACCAATTTAAGGAAGTTTTCTTTCATTATTTTTTCAAATAATTTTCAATTTCTTGCTCTTCCTCCTCTCCTTCTGGCACCCCTATGATTCAAATGTTGGTACATTTAAAGTTGTCCCATAGGCTCCTAAGCCAATCCTTATTTTTTGGAATATTTATTGTCATACTTAATGAGTTATTTGAGCATCCTGATCACCAGTGTTTTGAACTCTGCATCTGATAGGTTGGTTATCTCCATTTCATTTAGTTCTTTTTCTTGATTTTTGCTCTGTTCTTTCATTTGGGTCATATCTCTTTGTTTCCTCAATTTGAGAGACTCCTTGTTTATCTTTCTGTGTATTGGGTAGAGCTGCTTTGACTCCCAGTAAAAAGCACCTGTAAATTGTGTGGAGTGGAGCCCTAGGTAATCGCCAGGGCGGCGTAACCCACTTCACCTCTCTGTGGCTCTGTGTGTGTGGGAGGGCTCAGAGAGGGGACAATTCTGCTATCTGGCTTCTGCAAGTTTGTTTGGCACTTGCCACATTTCCAGTTACTTGACCCACTTCTTGTATGTGACTGGAGCCCTTCAAGCTGTTGCCTTGGTGGTGAATCCCAGAGTGGGTGGGCTTGCATACTTGTGGGCGCTTTAAACAAACTCTCCTAAAAATCCAACGGTTTCTTCCATCACCCTGACCCCCACTGGTTTTTATAGCCAGAAGTTCTCAGGATTTATCTTATCCAGGCTGGAACACTGGGATGTGCAGTTTGGCCTGGAGCTGGGATCACTCATTTTCAAGGTATCCGTCCTGATTTTTATCCACCACATGGGAATAAGGAACCACCTCTTCCACCCCTGTGGCTGTTGCTGTCGCTCCATGCCACACTATGTCTCTGCAACTCCACTCCTCCTACACCCATCTGGATGAATGGGCTTCTTTAGATCCTTGGTTGTTAGACTTCCATATAATTCAATTTTCTGATGGTTCTGGCTGTTTTTATTTCATTTTATTTTTTGAGAAATAGTTGTAACTCTCTGTGTGGTTGTGTGAGGAGGTGAATCATGTCTTTCTACACCTCCATCTTGACTGTAAGTCACCACATGGATTTTTACCTCTCTTCACTATAAAACTCCCAGATGCCCTGTGGGTACCTCAAACTCAGCATGCCCTGAGTTAAATTTGTTTTCTCTCTGTAATCTTACTTTTTACCTCACCACAAATGGCCCAGATCTTTTCCGTTTTTAGAATAACTTTCTGTTTCTTATTTTCTTTTATATTTTATTTTATTTATTTACATTTTATTAAATACTATTGAATTTTATTGTTGTTCAAGTGCAGTTTTCTGCCTCTTCCCCCACACCTCCCTACCATGCCAGCCATCCCCAACTCCCTTCCTTGTTTTCACCCCCATCCTTTTTGTTCATGTGTCCTTTATATTTGTTCCTGTAAATCTTTCACCTTTCCCACCCCGTTATCCCCTTTCCTCTCCCCTCTGGTTACTATACGTTTGTTCTTAATTTCAATGTCTTTGGTTATATTTTGCCTGCTTGTGTGTTTTATCGATTAGGTTCCAGTTGAAGGTGAGATCATGTGGCATTTGCTTTCACTGCCTAACACTTGGCTATTGTAAATTGTGCTGCTATGAACATTGGGGTGCATAGGTTTTTTTGCATTGGTGTTTTAGGGTTCTTAGGTTATAATCTCAGCAGTGGAATAGATAGGTCAAAAGGCAGTTGCACTTTTAGTTTTCTGAGGAAATTCCGTACTGATTTCCATAGTGAATGCATCGGTCTGTAATCCTACCAACAGTGTACTAGGGTTCCCTTTTCTCCACAACCTCTCCTACACTTGCTGTTTGTTGATTTGTTTATGATGGCCATTCTCAATGGTGTGAAGTAGTATCTTATTGTGGTTTTAATTTGCATCTCTCTGAAGGCTACTGATACTGAACATCTTTTCATATGTCTCTGGACCTTCTGTATGTCTTCCTTGGAGAAGTGTCTGTTCAAGTCCTTTGCTCATTTTTTAATTGGGTTGCTTGTCTTCTTGAAGCAGAGTCATGTGAGTTCTTTATATATTTTGGAGATGAAACCCTTGTCTGACGTATCATTGGCAAATATGTTTTCCCATGTGGTTCATTCTTTTTTCATTTTAATGCTGTTTTCTTTAGCCATGCAGAAGTTTTTTTATTTTGATGAGATTCCATTTGTTTATTTTTTCCTTTATGTCCCTTGCTTTAGAAGACATATCAGTGAAAATATTGCTCCGTGGGATATCTGAGATTTTTCTGCCTATGTTCTCCTCTAGGACTTTAATGGTGTCATGGCTTATATTTAAATCTTTTATCCACCTTGAATTCATTTTTGTGTATGGTGAAATGGTGCTTGAGTTTCATTTTTTTGCATGTAGCTGTCTAGTTATCCCAATACCATTTGTTGAAGAAGCTGTTTTTGCTCCATTTTATGCTGCTGCCCCCTTTATCAAATAATTGACCATAGAGACTTGGGTTTGTTATGGGCTCTCCATTCTGTTCTATTGGTCCCCATGTCTGTTCTTATGCCAATACCAGACTGTTTTGATTACAGTGGCCTTGAAACACAGTTCAGTATCAGTTATTTTGATCCCTTGTTGGGAACTGCCCTGCCTGGTATCAGAAGCTGTCACCTCCGCCAAGGCTAAGGCTGAGGGAATGACGTTGGAACCATAAGCCACCAAGAAGACAAGCTTATCTCCCTGACAGGAGCACTGTTTCTGCTCCTTTTACTTCACCCTGCCTGGCCCCCAATGCTTAGTTGGTTAGCCAATGATGGGTAAGATTCCCCAAGGGGGGAACAACCTAAGACAGGCACAATCACATGGGAGGCCCCCAAGGAAGGACTTGGGGGGCTACAGCAAAAGGGGGTGATGGACCCTCACCCCTCAGCTTTCACAAAGCTTGGGTCCTCATTGTCTGTGAGAAAATCTCTTAATCTCTTGGCTGCCTTACTTCCCTTGTTTCACCTAAGCCTGAAACAATGACAGAGGGTGGTGCAGCCCTGTGCTGGAAAAAGCGGGTTCCCCTGGTGGTCAGGCCTAAGAGAATATGTAAAATCCTGTGAAACCTTCTTTGTTTAGAATGCTCTCAATTAACTGATAAGGGTCCAAGGAAGAAGTAAGTTTGTTCCTTAAAGTTTTATAGCTCTCTAACCCTGACTCAAAATAGGCCCTCAGAGTTCCTTGTTATCTATTGTTTGATCCCTTCTTCCTGGCAATGAGTAATGAGCTTTACCTGAATATTTATGCAAATGAACCCAGTGAAAGCCTCTTGGGTCAGGGAACGAGGCGCTCTCCCCTAGGGAGGGTGGCCACAGCGATCCCCACTAGAGAGAGTGGCCATTTCTTACCTATTTCCCCACAGGACTAGGTTGTCTCTGTGTATGTTTTTCTTGTTTTTCGATGAGTATCTGCAGCCCAGTATCCGTCACAATCCCTCTTACTTTGCTCTTCTTTCTCAAAATTGCTGAAGGTATTCAGGATCATTTATCGTTCCATATAAGTTTTTGAAGTGTTTGTTCTACATCTGTGAAATATGCCATTGGTACTTTAATAGGGGTTACATTGAATCTATTTAATTGCATTGAGTAGTATGGACATTTTGATGATGTTAATTTTTCTGATCCATGAACATGGTATATGTTTCCATTTGTTTGTGTCTTCCTTGATTTCTTTCTTCAGTGTTGTGTAGTTTTCTAAGTACAAGTCTTTTACCTCCTTGGTCAGATTTATTTCTAGGTATTTTATTTTTCTTGTTGCTATATCAAATGGTATTTTTTTCTTGATTTCTCTTCCTGATATTTTGTTGGTATACAAAAATGCCTTTGATTTCCAAATATTGACTTTGTATCCTGCTGTTTTGCCAAATCCATTTATTATTATGTCAAGCAGTTATTTTCATGTAGTCTATAGGATTTTCTATGTATACTAACATGTCATCTCCAAACAATGACAGTTTTGTTTTCTCTTTTCTTATTTTGATGCCTTTTATTTCCTTTTCTTGTCTGATTGCTGTGGCTAGGACTTCCAATACTGTGTTGAATAGAAGTGGTTATTGTGGGCAACTTTGTCTTGTTCCTGACCTTAGTGAGAAAGTTTTTAGTTTTTGCCCATTGAGTATGATGCTGGCTGTAGGCTTCTCTTATATGGCCTTTATTAGGTTGAGGAATGCTCACTCTATTCCCATTTTGCTGAGTGTTTTAATCATAAATGGGTGCAGAATTACTTTCTTCAATTAAAAGTAAGCTCTGTACTCCAGAGCTGTGTGCTGTTCCTTTCTGCTTATGATTTCTTACTCAAACTTCTTGACCATATTCTCTGAAGACTTCCTGGACAAGTCTTCTCCCCATGGCTTGCTTCATATTCATAATCTCTCATTTCAGTTTTTCAATAGTCTCATGGCTGTTTCCATTCTTCACTATCCCACCCTAATTGTTCTTTCATTTTGAAACCTGAACAGTGTTTAAAAAATGATGAATCCTTTTATGTCATTCCCACCCCTAAATCTTCAATGGCTCCACATTATTTACAAATAAAAGTTTCAATAACTGAGTTTGGCATTAGAGTTTTTTCATGTGTTTCTTCGATTTCTTTTTCTACCTATATGGATATCTATTTCCTTTCTGCTTCAGATCTGCATTTTCAGTGTATTCCACGGAACATGGATTCTTTGAGATGTTACTCTATGAAATAGTTTCTGGCAAATAATTAGACAACACTGCCCATTCTTTCTCACTCTTGGGTACTGGAAAAAAAAGCGTCAGCATCTTGGATATTCAAAAGATGTATCTGAGTTCTGAAATTTAAAAAATGCATTTAATTTTGTTTAATTCAATGTCCTCCACTTTATTTGGCCATGGGATCTCTTTTTTTTTTTGCCTTTATAGAATAGACAGCTGTTATTAATATTGTAAAGACTGGTATTCCTGGGATACAGGCTACTTTTTCTAACCACACTTGATGCATGAAATACACATTAAACTGCAGAACTAGAGTTTTTTTTGTTTGTTCCCCCCCCCCCCTCAAGCTATTCTCTTATGAGAAGTGATTTTACTCCAGTGTCTCTCTCAAACCTCTAAATTATCCTTCAGGGTATACCTCAGATGCCACACTCACCATGCATCCTCCTCTCACAGCCACCAGCATCCCTTCCTTCCCTTCTTCCCATATAGCATTTTTTGTACCACTGTAACAGGAGTGATTTTTTTTTTTGCCTTATAGTATAATTACATACCTATTCAGCTTCCAGGTCTTTGAGGACAAGGATGTTTTATTTTTCTTTCTTTTAAAAATATTATCTATAGTACTGTACAAGTACATTGACCCCCAAATAATTGGTGAGTAAGCTTTTGTCTGAATTAGTTTCATATTTACCAGTATTTTTTGTGATGTCTGCCCAAGCAACAGAGGAGTGTGATTTGTTTTCAGTCAGACATGGTTCCAATCTCAGCAGTGCTGCTTTCCAGCTGGTGACCTTGACAATCTATGGAGCTTCTCTGAACCCCAGTTTTCTTAGAGGACTATTGTGAGAGTTAAATGAGCTAGTGTATGAGAGGTTTTTAACACTGTACTTGGAACCCAGTGAGTTTTAAAGCCACAATTATGGACAAGATGTACCGAGTGGTCCCCAGGTGCCTGGCCGAAAACTAAGTACATTACTAGCACAATTTAATTAAATTCTGACAACTTTATGAGATCTGAGATTTTTAGTCTCCCTCCAGAGACTCTGGCCCACTGGGCTGTCATATAATGTTGTAGACTGAGGTATTATTTACTAGATGTGTTATTTTTATTCATAGGGATTGCAAGAGATATAGAATTCAACAAAGAAAAGGATATCAGAAAATGTTGAATTGAAGGAGACTTAGGTGTTGAATCTTACATTTGTTACCATCACTTACTAATTGTGAGATCTGGGACAAAATACTCTTTTTAAAATCTGTTGTCTAATCAGTAAAGTGGGGACAATAATGATACGCTATACTGGGTGTGAGGATGAGATAAGATAACATTCATACACTTCTTAGATTTCTGTGTAGCTTGTTTTTTGATGAATGGTATCTCTTGTTATTATTATCTCATCATCATTGCTGTACAAGAGAATAAATGACCTCAGATAAAAACCTACCATCTTATGGTCATGCAAATTAAAACCATTGCATATAAGTTTAGTCATTATACTAGAGGTAGGTAAAGGATGAATTTAACCATGAAATATCATTCCAGTTTTCTCTGAAGAACAAAAAGCAAGAAAACCTTCCTCTTTAAAATTCTGGAAACTGTAATAAAAGAAATCTGGAAAAAATTGAGGCCTCACAGTGCAAGAGCAGGTACAACCACTACTCTTTGCCTCTGTGAATGTGGAGCTAAAGCTGGTAAGTCAGTGCCAACTGTCCATGAAGGCATTTGAGGCCATGTTCACAGTACTGCTCTTACCTGGCTTCACCCCTCTAGTGCTTATACCACTGCTCAGTGGAAGTTCTCCTTACCTTTTCCTAAACCACCCACTAGAACCCTGTCTTGTTTCCTTTCTGCCAGTTACTGATCCCATTATGTTCATTCTTTGCATGACTGCCTGACTTGTCTGTGAATCACAGGGCAGAGTATGGCATCTTCCTTCTGTAAACTTTAAAGGAGGAAAATTTGTGTGTTACCATGGCATTCAAGGACCAATACATTTGACTCCAACTCACTGACCCATTCTCACTATCCATGATCCACCTGCTCATCTCTGTCCGTCACCTCAGATATCTCAACTCTATGATGAAATTTCTTCCAAAGTTTATCATCTATTTAGAATTTTTACTTTTTAAAGTCAATTTTAATAATTAAAAATTCTCTTCTATAATTGTTTCGTCTCATATTTGTAAACTTACTTGTTTCTTTTTTCTCTTCCAATTTCTAAATTTGATTTTCCAAAACTTTACTTATTTTATTGGTCTTCAAATAAGCAGCTTTTGGCTTAACAGACTAATTCTACTTTGTTTCATTTATTATTTTAATAACTTTTAAATCTTTATTGTTTGTTTTCATTTACTATGTGGACTTATTTTGAACTTTTCCTTGAATTAAAAGTTTAAATAATTTACGTCCCTTGCTCTAGGGGTCATATCAGTAAAAATGTTGCTGCATGAAACACCTGAGATTTTTCTGCCTATGTTCTCCTCTAGGACTTTAATGGTGTCACAGCTTATATTTAAATCTTTTATCCACCTTGAATTAATTTTTGTGTATGGTGTAAGTTGGTGCTCAAGTTCATTTTTTTTTTTTTTTTTGCACATAGAGCAAGGGACATAAAGGAAAGAATAAACAAATGGGATCTCATCAAAATAAAAAGCTTCTGCATAGCTAAAGAAAACAGTATTAAAATAAAAAGAGAATCAACCATATGGGAAAACATATTTGCCAATGATACATCAGACAAGGGTTTCATCTCCAAAATATATAACGAACTTACATGACTTGACTCTAAGAAGACAAGCAACACAATTAAAAAATGGGCAAAGGACTTGAACAGACACTTCTCCAAGGAGGACATACAGAAGATCCAGAGACATGTGAAAAGATGCTTGATGTGGACCCAGCTCTTGGTGTCCACCACATTGTGGATGAGATATGAGACAATCACATGGACTACCGAGTTCTATGGAGGAAAAGGGCGAGCATGGCTTTTCTCCCAAGGGGAGCAAAAGCTGTGGCCTTGGCTATGGCAGGCATTTATTTCTTTTTCTTGGCACATTACATGCTGGTCTTCATTTACTCTGCACAGGTTTGCTTCAGGTGGTTCCCTTTTACAGAAAGCAAAGGAGCCAATGCCAGTAATCACATCATAGAAGAAGGATATTTGCAAATGAAAAGGGAAAATTGGTTGAAACAGTTACACTCCATACTGGGGAGTTTTAGCTTAGATATTAGGAAGTTACAGTAAGCACTTGCTGTCTCAGTTCAGGGTGAGGGGTTTTTAGCAAAAGCAAGTCTCAAAGTGGCCTAGGTACATTGCAGGCTTGATTCCCCATGGAAGAACCTACCGTGGGCGTGGGTGCTGTGTATCTCAAGGTGGGAACTGGGCCCATGTCACGCAGAATGGTCTCCTACAGATGCTCAGTATCGCTAGCTATCAGAGAGATGCAAATTAAAACCACAGTGAGATGCCTCTCTATGCTGGTCAAAAGGGCCATCATAAACAAAGCAACAAACAAGTGTTGGAGAGCTTGTGGAGAAAAGGGAACCCTAGTACACTGTTGGTGGGATTGCAGAATGGTACAACCACTATGGAAAACAGTATGGAATTTTCTCAGAAAACTAAAAATGGATCTGCCTTTTGACCCAGTGGAATTGACTCTAGCAATTCCACTGCTAGAGTTAAGAACCCTGAAATACCAATGCAAAAGAACCTATGTACCCAATCTTCATAGCAGCACAATTTACAATAGCTAAGTGCTGGAAGCAACTTAGATGCCCATCAGTAAATGAATGGATAAAAAACTATGGTACATTTACACAATGGAGTTCTATGCAGCAGAAAGAAAGAAGGCACTCCTACCATTTGCAACATTATGGATGGAACTGGAGAGCATTATGCTGAGTGAAATAAGTCTGATGGTGAAAGACAAATACCATATGAACTCAGCATTAATAGGAACCTAAACAACAAAACAAACAAACAAACAAAATATAACCAAAGACACTGAAATAGAGAACAGGCTGACAGTGACCAGAGGGGAGAAGGGAGGGAATTTCAGGGGGAAATGTGAAGGGTTTGCAGGAACAAGTATAAAGGACACATGGACAAAAACTGGGGTGGGGGTGGTAATGGGAGTGAGGTGAGGAGCGCTGGGGGGCTTGACTGGGATGGGAGTAAAGTACAGAAACTGTACTTGAATAACAATTGAAATTAAAAAGAAGTTTAGATAATTTATTTTTAGTCTTTCTCATTTTTAGATTAGTCTTCTTGAATTCACCTTAGCTTTTATCCCATATGATTAGATGTCAAATATTTCATAGTTTATTAATAATTGCTACTAATTTATTTATAATTTGGTTTTTAGTTGCTATTTGGACCAGTGTTCTAAATTTTCAAGTAGTTCTTTTTATTTTAATCTTCTTTTCCCTATTTATCTTTTCTTTTTAAAAATATTGATTGTGATATTACAGTTTTTTCAATATTCCCCTCTTTATTTCTCCTCCACCTTTCCTCCTCAAACCTCCAGTATTCCTGTCACCTTAGTTCATGTCCATGGGTTGTACATATAAATTCTTTGAGTCCTCTGCTTTCTATACCATTTTTTATCTCTCCTTGTCTACTTTGTGCCTACTAATTAAGCTTCTTCTTCCCTGTACCTTCCCCCCCGCCCATTCTTCCCTTCTTCCCCAGCCCTGTCACTGAAATCCCTCCATGTGATGTCCATTCCTCTGATTCTGTTCTTGTTCTGGTTGTTTGCTTAGTTTTTCTTTTCATTGTTTTTCTTTTTTCTTTTAGGTTCATTTGTTGATAGTTGTGAGTTTGTTGTCATTTTATTGTTCATATTTTTTATCTTCTTTTCCTTATATAAGTCCCTTTAACATTTCATATAGTAAGGGCTTGGTGATGATGAACTCTTTTAACTTGGCCTTGTCTGAGAAGCACTTTATCTGCCCTTCCATTCTAAATGAAAGCTTTGCTGGATAGAGCAATCTGGGATGTAGGCCCTTGCTTTTCATGACTTGGAATACTTCTTGCCAGCCCCTTCTTGCCTGTAAG